>PVKA01011134.1:44038-62117 GCA_004027165.1 Ctenomys sociabilis | reverse complement strand
CATTTTAATTATGTGTTTATCCAGTAATGGACTTCTAGATTGAGAATATATTTTGTATTCACTATTCTATGACATTTTTTTCAAAGAAATTTTACAAACTATTTTTAGTTCTACTTCTTTGAAAAAAATCACTGCTATTTTTATTTGAATTGATTAAATCCAAGGATTATTTGAATAATCAGTGCTAGTAAAGATAATTTTGCTGAGTATAGCATTTACAGTTAGTTTTATTTTCTTTAGTACATTATTTCCAATATATCATTAAATGTTCTTCTAACTTCTAAAATATCTTCTAAGAAATCTACTATACCTACAGTGTGTTTCCACTACTGCTTTCAGAGTCTGTTGTCTTGCATATTTGATGTTTTGTTTATTGCATGCCTTAGTGAAGGTGCTTTTGTTTGACTCTTACTGTGAGAGTAAGAGTCTTATATCTCCTTTTCACATTACCTTGAACATGTAGGAAGTTTGTAGCTATTACTTCAGCTACAGTTTTTCAATGCCTTTCCACCTTATCTCTATCATCTTGAT
Source organism: Ctenomys sociabilis (assembly GCA_004027165.1). Lineage (NCBI taxonomy): Eukaryota > Metazoa > Chordata > Mammalia > Rodentia > Ctenomyidae > Ctenomys > Ctenomys sociabilis. The sequence goes on along the minus strand of PVKA01011134.1, from coordinate 61,586 downwards.
TTTCCATAAAGTGAACATTTATTTAATGTCTCATAATTTTGCTGTGTTCTTTTAATCCTTTGATTCTTCTCTTTTTTATTCCTTCCTTCTTTCTTTCTATTCTTCCTTCCTGTTATATTTTCTTCCACAGTCTTTCCTTCCTCACCTGACTAGGTTAATTTCAAGGACCTATCCTCAAGTTCAGAAATTCTGCCTTCTATTTGTTCTAGTCTACTATAAAATTATTTATTATACTTTTATCTTATTGATTGGCTTTTTATATTTTTTTGGACAGCGTCTCACTGTGTAGATTGGACACGTAGTGATCCTCCTGCTTTCAGCCTCCCAAGAGCTGGGATTACAGGTGGGTACCACCACACCCAGTCTCAATTGCTGTCTCAGTGCTACCCAGGGGCAGGGCCAGCACAGCAGGTACAGGTATCTAACTCCCAGCCACTGTGTGTGCTGAAGTAGGCGCTGTAATCTGCTGAGCTATTTGGCTGGCCCAGTCAACTTTTTAGCAACAAGGTTTTTAATGATTTGTATTTCTAATTAATATACTTATTTATTTTCATTTTCTTTGTTTTCCTGAATCAAACTCAGTTTCCTTAGATTTACTTTACTTATTTTAAAAAATGTGTTTGGTACAAGGTCTCATTACACTGCTTGGACTCATAGTGATCCTCCTGTTTTCAGCCTCCCCAGTGCTGGGATTATGGCATGTGCCACCATGCCAGGTTGCCATGGCCAACTCAGTGTACCTGGGAGTGGGGCAGGCATGGTATGTGGTGCCTGTGATCAAACCCTGGTCCCTGCAATTTTCTAACCAGGAGCTTAGTCGGCTGAGCTATCTCACTGGCACATAGATTCACTCTTTTGAAATCTTTCTCAGCCATTGCATAGAAATGGGATGTATTGTTGCAGAGCTCTTATTCTTTAGATGTAAGATGTTTCCTTCATGTTTCTCATGTTGAGAAACATCTAAAATAATGTCAATCCATACAATTTTCAGGAGTAGCTTTCATAATGAAATACTTTTTATTTATACAGAGACAATAAATGTCATTAGGATAGATAGCTGTTGGTCATAGGTGGATTTCAAAGTGTAGGCTGTGTGTGCGTGTGTGATTTCTTTACGTGAATATCATTCAGCTAGAAGCTTGCTAGCATTTTCCCACCATATGTTCATATTGAGATCCATCCACAAAGCTTCATGTGCATATAGGAGTGGCTTGTGCGAGGCTGATCACAGCCACAGGATTGCTGAATGTAATGGTGGGAAGAGATCTGCCATGGGAGCCCTTCGGGCAGGCTGCTCTCCTCCCTAGTGCCGCCCTGGGCTCCCTGCTTCACGGCTACCATGGCATGAGAAGCCCTTTTCTACCCAGTCTCCTCCTCCATGCTACCTCTGCTTGGAGCTCACCAACCATGGACTAAAATGTAAGTTGCAAGTGTCAGGTATTAGCCCCAGTGATGAGGAAAGTGACTAAGGCTCTCACTTTTCTTGGGAGTTTGAGAATCCTCCAAGGGGAGAATTTGAAATTTCCTTCCATCTTCTCTCCAGGTTCCCTTTCTGACTCACAGCGCTGTTCAGGGTACCCATCATTTGGTTCCTGGTTTCTAGACTTCTCCCTCAATCATTTTCCTGGAAGTACATTTTTTCTTTTGTTTGTCTGCTTCTCTGAAGGGTATATAAGCCTGGTCACCTTTACTGTAAAGCCTCTTTTTAAAATTTTAGACACGAGGACATGGATAAAGAACTGCGTGCTTTTGTAGCCCTTTGTAAAGGGCTTTCAAACATCAGAAGAGACTACCAACAAGTGGTATTCTCATCTTTATGGCCTAGACCGATAAGTTGGGCTGACTGCTACACACATCTCTTTTTGTTTCAGTGATTTTCAACAGTCTACACCAAACATACCTGCAGAGCTTCTTGAAATGGCATAGCTATAGGCATGTGCAGGTAGACACTGACCTTTACAATCCACATTCACAGATTTTCCTTCATGAAAAGGACATTTCAAAACATCATGCTAGTTGAATATCTATTTGCTTTTTCACTGATTCAGATTCCTTTACAATTAAGGGTATGGGGGCAGAGAAATTGGGTATATCTGCTCATCCTCTTTGTTTTTTTCCCTGTGGCAGATCCAATCACCATAACATCAGATTGTATTCCCTGTAGCTGTTTTCAACAACAAAGTGAGAGCCCTGCCATGCTTTTGGGATTGAATGACAGCCAAGAATTCTGGCTCAAAAAGTCATACCCATCTTCCTGGATAGCCTTGAGTGATTTGCTCTCACCACAACCTTGGACACTTCTGCACACTCTTATATGTGCATACATTTTAGCAATATTGTTTCAGTTCTACAATTTTTATGATCATTACAATGAATCTTCACATAGTGCTTCCTCTATTCCAAGTGCTATTCTAAACTAAGTCATTTGATCAGTACTACAACCTTATGAGAAAGTTCTGATATTATCAGTCTTCTTGTTTTTAACAGAAGAGAAATGAGAAATGGAGGTGTTAAGTGACTTGTCTGTGGTCACACTGCTGGGAGGGGCAATTTGAATTGGTAGACTGGCTCTGGAGCTCTCCTCTGGATCACTGCACAGAACACCTTTCCATACACGCACACACACATAAGTTCACATGCCTGCCCCTGCTGGTCAAGTTGGAAGTGAAGTCCATGTAGATTTCTGGGTCTTAGCCTTACTTGGGGGATAATAAATGAGGTATGACTCAGATGTGCCTATTACCAGAAAATGTTCCAACGCATTTACATTCTTACTTATAAAGTATTGCTTTAATTCATGAGTATGATAAACTTGAAGTGTAAGATAGAACTGGAAAAGATTTCACACAAGAGATTTTTCTCTCCGTCTTTTTTCCTATTTCAGCCAGAGGTTAGCATGGTGTAGGATTTATTTTAAATGCCAGAGACTCTTTCTAGAAGGACACAGCCCTCACTGTTATGATCTTCTATTATGGCAAACAGTCTCTCACATCTTGCATTGTTGCCCCAATTGTCTACTCCAAGGGAGTTTGTTTATAATCCCTGCTGGTAGTTAGGAACTGCAACTTTCTCCTTTTTAAGTAGACTCCATTATAAAAGAGAGATCTCAGTTAATGTGGAAGTAATTAATGAGTTAAATTTGACTTTTGAGCCAGATAATAGCTCAGTGGACTAAAGTCCCTGCTTAGGCAGAGCATTGAGACATCAATTAAGACTGGGTGTGGAGGCATGCACCTGTAATCCCAGCACTTGGAAGGTGAAAACAGGAGGATCACTATGAGTCAGATCTGTGTAGTGAGACCCTCTGTCTATCTGTCTAACTATATGTCTGTCTGCCTGTCTGCCTGCCTGCTTGCCTGTCTGCCTCTCTGTCTGCCTATCTATCTATCTATCTATCTATCTATCTATCTATCTATCTATCTATCTATCTATCTATCTATCCATTCAAGGGTGATGGGTATGTAGAAGGCATAAGGGTTGGAAAAATCTGTTCTTCCTGTCACCCAATTAATAGTAAAGTAGTTCCACGAAAAGGGTGGTGCTTGGTGTCTTCAAACCACAGGGACTGTTCTGCAAATGGAGGGACAAATATACTTAGAGAAAATGTTAATGGATGACTATAAGGATTTTAAAACTCTTGCCTTTTTTTCTCCCATGAGAAAGACTTGATTCTGACTTCTCTTCACTACTTAAAGATCCTGGAAAGACACAGTTACTAATTCAAATATGTTTGACTTGGAGTCTGGAAATAACAATAGGCAGTCTCTTGTCATATTTGAGCTGAAGCCATGTTTCAGTAAAAATTTAAAATAGATCCACCCTCATTTCCCTCTGTAGTCAGACATATTTTCCTAATTATAAAAGTAGAATAGTAATATTTTTCTTCATTATTATGGAGAATAAATGAATTCATAGCTATACATAACTAACAATTGTACTAGCCTCCTGAATATTGGGTAAATGTCATCTATTAAAATTATTATTACAAGTAATATTAAAAATAATTTCTGATCTAAGGGAGTATTTTAGGGCTAAATTGTCTATATGTACAAATAGCTTAAGAGTTCTATAGAGCATGGCAAAATTTTCTTTATATACAGCATGATCAAATAGTTACATACTACTATAGACCTTTGTGTTTGAGAATTCTGTGGGAAGCCTGCTGGAGGAGCTATAGCTACTGAAACATAGTCAGGCCTCAAGTATGGATCTATGAAAAGAGCTTTCAAATTATACAAGTGACAATTAATAACATCCTATAGAATGGGAAAATTAATCCTGTTCTTTTTTTTTTTTTTTCCTTTCTTTTTCTCTTTTGGACATTCTGGTGATTGAACGCAGGGCCATCCCACAGAGTTACACTCCCACTCTGGTTTTCAAGACATTTCCCAAAATTGCCAACCTGCCCAGTTTCTGCTCAAATTTGCAATCTTCACAGTTCTAGATTACAGGTGTGTCTAACCATGCCTCACCAGAAATTTTTCCTACTGTGGCTTAGATGGAGATAAACACATACTTCTTGGAAGGTGAGGTAAAAATTGTGTTACAAATTCTGTTCATTTGCTTAAATTCTGTCTAAATATTTTCATACTTTACACTGAATTAGCCTGAGTGCTTCAAGGACCTAAGTTGGCACTACAGCTGCTTATTTTTGATTCAGAAAAAAAGGGGCCTCACCCCTTTTACTTCCATGATAAATCAGGACCAAGCCTTACACTTGGCTTAAGAGCAGGCTGGAATCTGGTTCCAGCTCAGAATGAGACCATCTGTACTGCATGTAGGCCATCAGCTATGATTCGTTGGCTCTGCCCTAGCTGATAAATAATTATGGATATATTTCAGAGTATAACTTGTGGGATTTTAAATTCTCCATCAGCCAAAATGTATTTTATTAAACTTCCTTGGCCTTCTCTTTGAAACTAGCAGCCCTTATGTCCAAGGCCAATGGATAAGTATTAGTACATTTGGGGATTATTGTCTTCCTGACTATTTTCTGCCAAACTCTAGTCATGAAATCTTCATGAAGAGACAATTCTTTGCCCAAACCATTGAGTGAACTGCTACAGACTTGGAGATTCATAATGAACATTGCAAGACCTGGAGTAGGGTGACTTAACGTCTCACCTTGGGCTTGAAACATAATCTGGCATCAAAATATCAATTAACTCAAATGAAATATAAAAGAGATATTGGTGAGTAATCAAATTTAATGAAAAAAATCCATGTAGATTGTAAACATTTTTAGTGAAGACAGGGTTCAATATGTCACAAATTTGTCTCCATTTTCTCAACCTAATATGGTCCCCGGTTGCAGTAAAATTTCATTAAAAGGAGCAACCAGTCTTCAGGACATATTTTACTCATTTTTCAAAATTACATGGAAATATTTATGCTAATTTTGGGGTCCCAGTTCAAATACTATCCCTGAAGTAAACGGTATCCTTATTGTCCTGAATTAGGTTTGGATCATTTTTGTTGTCAAGATTCCTTGTTCACAGGTTTAACTCATTATGTATCACATCTATTAACATAACAACACATTTTGCATAATCTCATAACCATCATGCTCCACAAAGAGGCTAGTTTCAAAAAGGTCCAAGAAATCTTTCATACCCCCAGTAACAGAAGTAAAGAAGTTCTTTCTTGCCCTCAGGCAGCTAAGGCAATTATGATTTACTAGTTTTAGGATATGTTAAGGAATGAATTTATAATTTAGACTTGGGGTGGGATGACTTGAATCTCCATCTCGAGCAGCTAGCTACCCTCAGCTGCTCATGTCAGCAGGCCATAGACTGAGAGCGGGTGGTTGCCAGAGACACAAGGATCACAAGTGTGCTTTCTTTTCCTTTCTTTTTTTTTGTCTTTTTCAAACAGAGTCTCACTATGCAGTTCAGGCTGGCCTCAAGCTCACTTTGTAGCTCAGGCTGGTCTTGAACTCAGAACAATCCTCCTGCCTCAGCCTCCCGAGTGCTGCAATTACAGGCATGTGCCACCATGCCTGGCACAAGTGTCCTTTCTGTGGGTGTTCTGGTTCTTGGTTCTTGTCTTATGTGAGGATACCCACATTCCTCCTCTGGGGAAGCATAAACTTCCTCAGTATTCTTTTAGAAATTTCCATCATTACATTGTGCTAGAAGTAGATTTCTGTCTGCAGGTGCCCAAGTATCTTCCAAAAGTCCTCTAGATTAAATTCAGTGCATCCTCATCAGTATCTGGCAATATGGTTCTAATTTTCTCATTTTGAAAAGTTTACTGATTTCAGCTCAACAATTCCTACACTTCCTTAAGTGCTTATAATTTGGAAAGTAGTCTATTTTTATCCTTAATGTTTTTTAAAAAAATAAATGTTTCTATATCTGTACTTGTATAGATCTTTCTCAGCTACATTGTGCTTGGTGTGCATCAGATGTTGAATCCTAACTACAATTAGGTTGTGTTGAATGAGCAAGTGTTACATAATAAATATTTTAGAATGAATATAATCTATCTAATGCCTTTTTTTTTTCTTGACAAGATACAGGAACAAATACTGTCTACAGCATCTTTAATATGTGCCCATATATTTTAAGCAAATAAAGGTATTCACTTTCTGTGAGGCTAACCTCAGAGTAAACCAATCTGAGTTACAAAAGGCTATAATTGCTCTCAGAGCCTCTGGCAGCAGTATAAATAACAAGTGCCCAGCACGGATATCTTGTGTTGTTGAGGATAAAAAGCCTCAATTTGAAATTATGGCTCAATAATTCAAATTTTTCCTTATGAGATTGTTTTAATTTTATATTCTACATAAATCAGAGTACCAAGCACACACACACACACACACACACACACACACACACACACACACACACACATATATATGACTAAGAATAATTAGGTATTTATTATTATATCCATTGTAACCAGGTCATGTGAGAGCTTATTTTATTTTGATAAGTATGGAATGCTGTGTAAATGTGCAGTGATTCTGGAATGTGTTACCTGAAGCTGTGCTTTAGAGAAAGTGGTGATTGCATGGGAGAACCCAACACATGTCTCTGATGGGTTTTTCTCCGATGCTGGTTATCTAGATCCAAACAAGTCATATTGAAGCCTCTGTTACAACTCAGTCTTAGGAGGTCCTGGTAGCTAGAGATCATAACCAGCTAGAGATAATTGAATAACCATTACTTGAAATAAAAAATTAAAATAATTTTAGGGGGTCGCTCTTAGATCTGACAAAAACTGCTCTTCTCTCAGTATTGGCTGCAGGAAGAGTCCTGATGAGAAAGTTTCACTGTTTTCTCACTCTATAGGCATCCTTTAAATGTTTTGGATCTTCACTGCCCATCAGAAGTCCATAAGCTAAGGCTTGGTTGTCAGCCTCCCGTTCTCGGCCATTTAAGGGGCGGAGCTTATAAGAAAAAGTTAGGGTCCTCGGGTCCAGTGTCACACCAGCTCATTCTCTTCTTACTCTCTGTTGTTTCTCAGCCATCCTGAGGTGAGCGTTTTCTGTGTTATGCTCTCCCACATTGTGCTTTACCACAGGAATAAAAGCAATGGAATTGACCAACCATGCATTCAAATATCAGCAATAGTGAGCCAAACTAAATCTTTCTGCCTTTAGATGATTTTGTTAAGTATTTTTTCACAGCACGAGAAAAGCTGACTAACATATAATATGAAGGGTCAAAATTACATACTTATGAAGCCTAGTAAAACAGTTATTTCTTACATTCAGTTTTCCTGTTTTGTAAATTAACAATTACAGTACCCATCTCTAAAACTTATGGTGAAGACTTAAAGCATTCATGAGTGTGCAGTAGGTGGGTAACATCAGAATATATAATAATGTTGTTATTATCTGTTACCATTTTATTCTTTATTTTCCTGCCACTACTTTAAATTTTCTTTGAAGCTATACAATGAAATCATGATTTAAATTTAAAACTTGTTTTGGGGGTTAAATATAGGATCCTTAGCTTTATTTCTTATTGTATAAAGGCCTTGGTTCAAAATTAGCATTTTATGTGATGGACTGTATACTTTACTTCCTGGGTGCCACCATCTCTCTGTATATTAAATTTGTTCCCCTACATCAAGGGAAGTTCCTAGGATCATGTTGTGATTTGATGTTCCCTTTCCTTGGGAAAGGCTTGTTTTTAAAACTATGTAACTCCTGTAGACCTCATGTTTTCTTTGACTATGAATTCACTTTCAGGATTGAAATCACTATTTTTGAAAGATATTTTGGAAACTCTGTCTTAATCTTACTTTTACTTTGCACTTATATGATCTTCAACTAGACTCAGAACTCTCCAACCACTTCATACTTCAGTTCTGTTCAGTGCTATATTTTTTAGGCTTACACAATGTCTGGAGCATATGAGCTTTTTAGAACGGCTGAATACAATAAAATTTTAGAAACTATATGAACATTTAAAATAGGACCTTATTTTCATAATGTCCTGGCTACATGTTTACCATGCTCATATTTATCAATTAGTGGGTCCATTTATCAAATGTGATTCTGTCTGATGAAAGGAGTTAATATAATACTCAAAGTTGCTAGTGAAACTTTTCTAGACACTAAGAGAAACCAAATTAACTGTTATTAATAATAACATTAAATCTGGGAATGAGGCATTTGTCAAAATTACAGAAGACAAAGTCCTTTTATATGTTTATTGATTCTGTTTTGTAGTAGGTAATTTTAATATCTTTCAAGTGGATATGCACAGCAGTTTAGTATATTGGCTAAATGTTATAATGATAAATAGCACATGAGTGGGTTTGATACATATTCTTCTTTCAGATAGTAGCTGTTCAGTTTATGTGACAGTACAGATTTTTTTAGTTCATATAACTCTCAGAGTTTGTGCTAAGCAAAAATTTCTCTAAAGTATCTTTAATCAAATTTTCTAAAGTATAGATTACCTGAAATATTTAAAACACAAATAATATATTCATTGGAAATCCTGGTTTGATATGCAGAAAGTATTACATTAGATACAAGATAGCTGTATGAAGTACTCATATTTATTTCTAAGATAATTTGTTACATTGCATAGTCCTAAATCATGCAAAAATTATATCATTAAAATAAAAAAGTGTGCAAACTATACCTAATTCTAGTGTTATTTTACATGTATACTTCTTGATCAAATATGACAATGTCAGCATCTCAATGTAATTGGGATGTACATTTTATGATCTTAAATACTTGAGATAAAATAAACCACATACATAACCAATGACTATGCCAAATTCTTTTTTTTTTTTATTTCGGGAAGTGTCTACAGGGTGCTCAGGGTTGCACTACAAGATCATACTCATAGTAATCTTCCTGTTTAAAGCCTCCCAAGTGCTGGGATTATAGGAACGCACCACCATGCCCAGTCTCAGTTGCTGTCTCAGTGTATCCTGGGGACAGGGCCAGCACTGCAGGCATAGGGCACAAATTCATAAAAATATAAAAATATAAAATTTCTAAAATATAAGGAGAAAATCTAGTTTATAATCTATCTTTAAAGTTATATTTCTTGTTATATAGGTCTTGCTTTATCTTGGTCTTAACCATCCAGTAGAAAAGTATAAAAATGAGGTAGAAAGAGTAAAGCCCTATTAATATGCTGACCTATAAAAGGCTTAAGTCAACAACTCTGACATTGCCAGTCCTATGGATAACCCATTACTATTAGGACTACTGGACTATATTGGATTATTTTGCTGAATTCATGCACCTACAATATTTAAATGGCAATGGAATATTCATCTCTGACAAAACTAAACACAAAGAAGGATATAAATGAAGGACTAATTTCTATCTGTATATAGTTAGGACAAAATAGGATAGATATACAGCTACTTTCTCTTAAATTCAATGAGAAGAAAGATTTGCACTCATAGTATTTGGACAAAATATCACATCTGCATCATGTACTATGAAGAGCCACTACAAAGACAACAATATGCAGTGTATTAATTATTATGTTTGGGGTTTTTTTTGGCAGAACCAGGGATTGAACTCAACCCTTGCGCTTGCCAGGGAAGCACTTATTCCATAGAGTCATCTCACTGGCCCCTGTATTAATTATTGAAACAGTTTTGAAACTGTCTCATTGTTATTTGTTTCTCAATAAATTTAATAAAAAGTACTTTGTATGTGTCTGTATATAGTCATGTTTTTCCATTAAGTTCTCATTTTACACTATTTTATCCATGATTATCAGAACTTATATGTTGTAATATATTCTTAAGTGTGAGATATTTATGACTCACATTAAGATATGAGAAGACAATATCTGGATAGTGTTAGATCTTCTCACTAACTTAATCTGGGAATTTTTTTGCCCATGTATCACATTATTTATGAATTCTAGAAAAAGTACATTTATTTTTTAAAAGTATCCATTTAAATAAAAAGGCCAAGCTCTCACTTTTCTCAATTATTATTTTTATTACTTTTTACAAATATTATAATGCACAGAGTCATGAAATTAGTTCAAAAGCATAGTAGCAAGCATAGGCTAAGATTGGCTCATTTTATTAATCATTATCACCTTAATTAATTCTCAAATTCTGTAACAAAGAAGTAATGTTAGAATGTTTTCCAAACATCTTCATAAAAATAGTTTTATGGAATGAAGATGTTTTCCATTGTGGAAGAAATTTCTAATCATTCGTTTCTTCCACTGATGTTTCCAGATAGTTAGATCGTAAAACAACTTCCTGAAATATATTTGTAATGTCCACTACTCCCTGGGGGTGAAAGATTTGGTTTTAGATCTTGAAAGTGAAATCACTGTCCAGAGAGTATGCTTTCCATTGACGATTCGGAGTCTTTATCCTGACAAAGTTACAGTGTATGGGTGTGAGTATTTTTAGAGTCCAAGAAGGTTTTGGCATATTCTGTAGTTCACTGGAGCAGAATAGGTCAGTGTTTCTCTAAAGATTATGTACACAGTCTTTAAGACAATTTTAGAAAGAGCAGAGACCTCAAACGCACATGTATTTTTCATTACTTTCCAGCGGCTCTTCCCTATATTGTCAAAATTGGGATAATAGCCTGCCGACTATGGGTCTGCACCTTGCTGAAAAGGAAGATGGGGTCGCCACCAAATGCCTAATTGAGATTGAATTAGAATAAACCACTGTTAAGCTCTCCAGCCTAATTTGTGAATAGTGTGCATTTGACATTCTCTAAGACATAAATTAAAGATAAAAAAAATATTTTCAGGGGCATTGAGTAGGTTTGTATTAATTTAATGACAGGGTCCTTTGCACTGGTAACTGTTTGCATTATTCATAATGCTATTATCAGGACTATTCAGTGCTGAGTGATTTGTTTGCCCAGAAATTGTACTGCTTGACCAGATAAGTAATATCTGTAGCTTGTATTTATTCTTATAACTGCTTACTCGGTTATGGCTTCTTTTATCTCGGTTGTGAGCTGACTTATTGTTGCTCAGCAGGATGTTCCATCAGCGACATAAGCTTTTTTCATTTACAGATCCAGAGTCCTGCATCAAAGTATTAAATCCTGCAAATGGGGGGGAAACTCAATGGGTTTAATCCTTGGACGGGCACTCATCACTGTACTGCTGCCGTATGTCAGCAGTGGAGTTAAGTTTCATGTCTGTGCATTATAAGAAAGGCATTTGGCCTGTGTGTTTGTTTAAGATAGAGCCTTCCCATCCACAGCAATAACTTTGGCATTCAAATCCCTTTCATCTGCGCAGAATGAAGTCACCATCGTCCAACAATGAAATGCCACTATGCCCTTTCAGAACTAATTGGTCGCTTTTATAACTCCTTTCTTATTCTAATTAAATCAGCTTAGAAGAAGACTATGTTTTTTAGCATCTTGGACTTCTGAAACAAGACAAGGAATAGCAGGAGAAAATCAGAGCATTCAGAAAGCTCTCTGCTGTGAAAACAAAGTTTAAAGGTCTAGAGGATTCCTTCTTGAGCAAAGAGATCATCTTTTGAAATCTTCTCCATCCACTCCCTTTACACCTTCCAATTTTGGCTTTATGACACCCCTTGCTGTGTGTCTCTTGGCAGGAAACTTGCCTGTCTTCCAGAGTCTTGCATGAATAATTCATTTCAGTTACATGCTGACTCTCAAAAGCCTGGATTGCTACTTTAGAGGAAAAGTTTAATAGGATTCTTCCAAATAACCCAACACGTAACTCCTAGTTCTCTGGGTCATAGCTCTTAGCGGACCTGAATACAATAAGAGACTGAATGTGCTAAAAGTCCAAGCGCACAGGAGGCCATTCGGCTTGTGTTGACCTGTGTAACCTAATCACGAAGGTTCACACGTTAAATTAGGGTCATCGTTTTTCAGAGACAGACTTCTTAAGTTTAGATTTTGAGTTTCCTTTTTGTTAGATCTTAGGGTTCTGGCCTTTCTTATACAACATCAAATAACTTGAAGAATCAGGCAGACAAGCAGCTGAGAGAAGCGCTGAGTTTCATGTGGGCAAACAAACCATGCACATAGCAGGTGGTACAGCACCCTACTGTTATGCAATGCTACAGTTCTTCAAACAATAGTCCCCCTACCAGCCAGACCGGAATATTCAAAGATCTGTAGACTCAGAAACATACCTCTTGTAGTTTACCTCTTGTAGTTCTAGTCTCAGTGATTTCCTTGTATCTTTTCACCTTCACAACCTCTTGCTTTATGAACAAAACCTTCTTTTGTACTGGTATGAAAACCTGCCTTTTATAAAGAATTTAAATGTATTTATATTACTTAGAAATGGACGGAGGTACTAAATTTTAACCCATTGGATGGTTATGTCTCAAGATAGACACAAACTTAAGAGTCCATTGATTATATTGAAGCTTATTTTTGTTTAATAACTAAAAATGTCAACAGTTTCTTTTGTTCTTTGTAGAAAGCAGAATATGTAAGTAAAAGAAAAAAAATTAAGATATAATAAGGTTCAATAACATATTGATAATATGGCATATTAACCCATATTAATTGATATATTGATTCATCCATAGGCCTATTGATCCAGGATTGCAGGGATAAGATAATCCATAGCAAAATTTCAAATAATAGTCAAATTTCAGAGGACCTCTATTCCCTGGCAGTGCCATACTGAGATGAGCTGTATTACCTTATTTCTCATGGAGCCCTGAAGGTACTTGGATTCAGTGTCTCACTTTATTCCCTCTAGATCTGTGCACACCTTTTTCTATCATGTAAGGGTGATTAAGATGGATTTTATCAATAGATTATCTGCCCTGTAGCATCCCAATGGCTCAGCCAATGAGAGAATCAGCGGGCATCCATCAGGAAGGTAGACAAAGAGATTAAGTTATTAAACTTCCCACTGTCTTCACTTGAGTGTGGAATAACAGACAAGTATTTCTGCTTTTAGGCTTTCAAATCCAATACTTCACTTCTCTCTCTCTCTCTCTCTCTCTCTCTCTCTCTCTCTCTCTGTCTCTCTTTCAGCCATAAAAGTAGTAAATTCTCATTTACATTGCTATTGCTACAAAGAAGACCATCTCATAACTTATTAACTTAAAGTAGACCTTTTATTTCCTACAAAATTAGGCAGCTCTTTGTTGTAGAGGGACTCATTTCTATCTCAGTCCACATCTGCTCGTGGCTGACCAGAGGTCTAATGGATCAGCAGGAGGCTCCCTTTTAGAAGTGGGAAAGATACTGCTGTCTAATGTTCAGCTTCTCTGCAGAGCCTAGATTTTTTCTTCATGTACTGTATTTATTTATTTATATTTTAAAGATAATTTAAAAATATGAATAAAATGATACAGTTTTGAATCAAGATGATAGGAAATTAACAATGGTTATTATATTGCACATTGTTATCTTCAAATTAAGTTGCTCAGATTACAAAATATAGGTATGTAAGTTTGATAGAATATTCTAAGCACTAACTGTTCCTTTGAATAAATTAATAAAAATAGTAGTATAATTATCATAAGCTATCATCCTTTGTAATATAATTTTTCCCTTACCTTTTACAACTTTATAGATTTCTTTACAGTACAAAGTAAACTCTTCAGAGCAAGCTGGGCATATAAAATGCTATCACCTGCTAGGATGCACCCATGGAGATAATGTGGCGTTAGTTTCTGTCATAGTCATGCATGATCTAAGAATCAAAGGAAGGGAAATGAAGTGCTACCTTTCAAGGAGAGGAATAGGAAATAACTTGGTTTAAAAAGTTTATGATAAAAGATTAATAAAAATTCTGTTTCACTGCATCTGAGTTTAACTTTAGTGTAGTATTCTAACTCTGCAGTTTTCATATATCCTGCATTTGCTTTCTTAAACCAGCATTAAAATTAAGCTCAAATTGCTAAATATGGGTGCACCATGTTTTTTCTGTTGACATACTGCTTAATATGGAAATGAGAGTACATAAAAATAGAAGATATGGGTCAGCCCTAGTATGTTACTCTAAAGTCCCCTGGCCTGTGAGGCAGGAATTCTAGGAGCTGACAGGACCACAGAACCACTGTGCCCATCAGTAGGTCAGTCCTTTGAGGAGTTTATCACTGGCTGTGCTACAGGAGGTGGGTCCTGGTTGGAGGTGTGCCCTTAGGCACCACATCAAGAAGGATGTCTTCTTGTCTTCAGAATGCTCCTCGCTCCCTTTCTTTTGGATTCCATCAACTGAACGGACCTCTGCTCCCAGGCCTCTCGGATATGCCTATTCTGCCTTGGAACAACCACAGACCAAATTTTGCAAACTCCTGAGCCAAAATAAATCTCTTCCCATTTAGTCCAAGTCTGTGGCCCCAGCAACAGAAGAGTAAGTAATTCCACAAAGAATTTAGGGGAGGATGATGTCACCGAGCAATTTCAACTGAGGAATCAATGTCAGCTTCACTATGCAGCACCATCATTATTTTTGATACACATATTTTGATACCACACTAGATTCCTTATAAGAAACATGTCTGTCACCTAACAGAATATATTTTCACACCACTGTTTATGTCACTGTGTATAATTTTATCAGTTTTTAAAAAAATTTTTTGTATTTGGTACTGGGTCTCACTATGTAGATCAGACTCATAGTAGTCTTCCTGCTTTAGCCTTCTCAAGCCTGTTTCTACCAGCTTTAAAAGTTGTTTCCCACTATAGTGTCTCATGATCAAAATTCCTACAGGTCTCCACTTCTTAACAAGGAAATTTGTTTTCCTTCTTGGTTAATTCCAGATGTGTAATGAAGAATATGTTCTATGTATTTCAACCCAGATGAATTGCCCAAAAATTACTAGCACTAGATCTCCTATTTTTTCACATTGACGAAGTGTCTTTAATCTCAGATTTGAATGGTTTATTCCAATAGTGCTCTTGCCCCAGATGCATTTTTAAGCACATCAAAAATAAGTGAAGTAAAAATGTAATAGGAAATTTTAAGCCTCAAGTGATTGAGAATATATTTATCCAACTACTTTAAAAAGGAGAGTTGAGAAGTCACTTAATACTACAAGAAACAATCTACAAAAGTGTGCTATTAAAAGACAAAACATTTTGATTCAATTGGAAATATTCAGACTTGGAACTATCCAATATTTTCCCTTAATTGTCCCATTGTAAGGGTTTGTCCCAATACTTCACAGAAAACATGCAATTCTTTTATCACAGAGAATGGTAAGAAGAATTGTCATTTCATATTTCTGTCCTCATCTTTCCCAGGGAAGAGCTCAAGGTCCCCCACTATCAAAAATTACACGGCTGATTTTCCCACATTTGGGGAAATTGCAGGGGTCGAAACATACCGAGTGCAATGGACACGACTCACCTTGGAAAACCAACCTTTGGGAACACAGTATCTCCCATGCCAGGTAAGTATAAGAATTGCTATTTTTTGGATAACTTTAATAACAAGATAACTCATAAAGCAAAAGCAAAGTTAGTATGTCACAGAGAAGGGAGATGTAAGGAGCAGCAGACACCCAGAAGCAGTATCTCTTATCCAATGTACTTGTAGAGAGGTCCTTCCAATGGATTTATTTTGCTAAGCCTAGAAATTATCAGTACTTGTTTCACTTACTAAAATCCTAATAAGGTGGTACACAATTTAATTTTTTCCACTTTGTTTAAATATCACATTGATTACTGCTAGGACCCACAGAATATTATACTAATATTTGTCTTAATTGCTTTAAACCTCTTGAAGTATAATTAATATTAGTCTGGAAATCCTTAACACTATTCATTTACTGGTTATTTTCCATACTTGTTTTAAAAAAGAAAACACAGTAATCAGATGAGGACTTTTATGCACTTTTATTTATTAGGAAGTTATTATAATTATTCTAGGGTAAAGTATAATAACACTACTTAGTATCTCTGCACACAGGTGTACGCCCTCTAAATATATCGCACGCTCATCCTTTCTGTCTTCCTTATATCTGTCTGTCACTCACTTACCTGCTCAGGTAAGTAAATAGCTCAGGATTTTCTTCTTGAGCTTATCATTTGTTTGCTTTCCTAGTAATTGCTATAAAAGGGAACATTATGAATTTTGATTCATTAGGGAAGCATGTAATTTCTTTCATAAACAGCAACTTTATTCTGCCTAAATTCAAACAATTTGGATGCTGCATGCACAGATCATGTACCCTTTACTAACCCACTAAGCTTGTTGCTTTTCAAAAATTATTTCATGTAATTTTTGATAATCCAATTATATAGATATCTTTATTTTTATTTTATTAGTAAAACATCCCTGAAGTTATAATATTTATACAAACATCCATGTGCAGTGAAGAGGTAGGCAGGATATGAGCTGGAAGACATTGCCTTGCAAAAAGTACAGATCTCCCTATGTATGTGTCAATTTTCAAACTACTTTTAGCCCATATGGCTTTTCTGTGCTTCTTAGAGGAAAAATGCTTCCTCAGAGTGGACAAAACCCTCTGGGTAAAGACTTGGCAAGAGGATTAAACATTTGTGTGAGTTAGAAAGGGATGCTGATATTCTTGGATGGGTACAGCTCTCCGTCTGGTCATGCAGCTTAGAGAGCAGAAAGTGTATTTAATTTTTAACCTCCTTCTTTTCACAAGGATATTGGGCACCCTATGTGTACTACAGTACAGCACCATCTGTACAAGTGAATAGGGTAGCACTCTCCTTTCAGTAGCATGCCTACCAGATAAGAAGAGGAAGAGACGAAGGACAGCAGAAGGAGAAAGTGTGAGGAGAAGCAAGAGGGAAAAGAAGAACAAGTCGTGATAGCATAAGAATATAATCCAGGCATTTTGGGAGCTCAGACAGGAGAATCTCAAGTTCAACTTCAGCTTTGGCAGTTTAGCAAAAATCTGTCTCAAAATAAAAAAGGTTATAGTTTTAATTCAGTATAAAGGCTCTAGGAACAATTTCAAGTATCACAATTTTTAAAACTCAATCTTGGGAGACAACTCAAAGATATAAACATCTACCTGGCAAATGCAAGGTCCTGAGTTTGATTGACAGTGCCAAAAAAAAAAAAAAAAAAAAAAAAAAAAAAAAAAAAAAAAAAAAAAAAAAAAAAAAAAAAAAAAAAAAAAAAAAAAAAAAAAAAAA
>PVKA01011134.1:0-43938 GCA_004027165.1 Ctenomys sociabilis | reverse complement strand
GCAGGAGATTTGCCACAAGTTCAAGGTCAGCCTCAACTACATAGTGATGCCACCACTCCCCCCAAGAGAAGATATACTTACCCTGCTGTCCTAAACTTTGTTTTGCCCTTTATCTATAATAATTCTAATTCTTTGGTGAATTAATAATATATTATGTGCAAGAAGTTCCATCAAGGTTTAATCAGACTCTATCTATCTATCTATCTATCTATCTATCTATCTATCTATCTATCTATATCTATCTATCTATCTATCTATCTATCTATCTATCTATCTATCTATCTATCTATCTAATGTGTGTGTATTATACATCTGTCCAAGGATCTATAGAGTGTTCATAGTCAAGTGGTCACCGGAGGAGTCAGGCATGTGCAGCATCCTCTGCGGGGAGGGTCTGTCTCCAGATTCATTCTCTTGGCTACTGACCACAGGCTTCTGTTCCTCAACACAAGGACCTCTTCAAGGGGCTGCTTGATCACGTGACTGACAATCTTGGATGCTGGCACAACACTGAGGACATGAATTAGAAAGGAATTTCCAATGCTTCCACAGTTTATTGGCCTGACACTGGTACAATGCTGATCCTCCGTGGCGTGTATATGGACTAGTCATTTTGAATGTGTGTGTTGGTTCACATCTTTTCACACTTATTTGAACTTTTTTAGTTATTTTCTTTTTTATATTTTTTGGCGGAACCAGGGATTGAACTCAGACCCTTGTGCTTGCCAGGGAAGTGCAAATTCCACTGAGCCATCTTCTCAGTCCCTTCTTAAATATTTTGACTATCATTTTTATAGATAGATATTAGGGAATGACTATGACCTTCTTTTTCATAGATGCAGATGAGAAATTTCTAACATCAGCTTTTCCTCAAATAAGTAAACTTTAAGACTTTCAACTAGCATACAATTAACTCCTTGGAACTCTAAAATTTTAACTGCCACACCGTTAGCCACTTTAATATATTCAGTTTTAACTTGAATTCACCACTTCTGTAAGGTACCACCATAATAATACTCAAGTTGTATCAACATTGTTAAGTTTCAATGATACATTATATATAATAGGCTTTTTAAAGACTAACTTAATGTTAAATATCCAAGGAAGACATTTACTGTTAGAGAAACTAGAGGATAAATGTTGTGCTCAAAGTGGAAAGCCCATGCTTCAATAAAGAGCTTAGTTTAATTGGAAGCAAACAGTCTTCATCGCTATTTACTCTCCCTGTCATTTAATATGTGAATTTGATAACACTTTTCCCAAATTTCTACTTTATGAGGGTCCATTTTGTAGAGTTGCTTTTGGGACAGTGGATTAATAAGTTCCATTACCTGTTTACCTTTCTAGGCTATGGTTTGAATACAGTGTATACCTTCCAAGTAGCTGTTGAGGCTTAGCATGCCTCACTAGTGAGGCATATTGGGGAAGTGGGGCCAATGGGAGGTGTTGAGTCATGGAATAAAACCCTCACAGGTAAATTAATCCTTTCTTACACAGCCAATTCCTGCTCTTGAAAGACCATTACTCAGGAATGGGTGCTTAGAAAGTGAGCTGGCTTTCCTTGACTGCTGTTGCTTTCTCTCAGAGCAGCTGATCTATTCTGAGTATGCCGTATACCAGTCCATTTTCCTGCCATACAAAAGACCAGCCTGAGGTATTTCCATATGCCTATCCATGACTATGAGCTAAAGTACTTTGCTTTTAGATTAACCAACCTCAGGTTTTCTGTTACAGCAACAGAAGATGGACTGAGGTGAACTACAAAAACTATGAGATTCAGTTCTAATTTCATAAAGATTATCATTTAAAACTTGTTGACAAAGGCCAGCCAAATAGCTCAGTGGATTAAAGCACCTGCAAGCAGGTGCAGGGGCCGGGGATTCGATTCTCAGCCCTGCCATACTGGTCCCACCCCTGATGTGCGCTGAGACAGCAGTTGAGACTGGGTGTGGTGGCGCACTTTTAATCCCAGATTTGGTAGGCTGCAAATAGGTGGATCACTATAAGTAGGATCTAGTAGTGAGACCCTGAACACTTTGTAGAGCCTTCCCTAAAATAAAAATAAATAAATAAATAAATAAAACAGACTTGTTTACATAAAAAGATAATGGCAGCTTGACTGATTTGTTTTCAAACAGAACATGCCCATGGTATAGAATTATTGCCTGGATTTTGGGTATGCATTATTATTACAAAGTAATGAATAACTAACATAATTTCTGACAAAAATAATAGTTGAGATTCATTTCTTCTTAAAATATGAAGACATACATAACAGAAGAAAATAATATTTATTAGTAGCAATCAACTTACCTT
Source organism: Ctenomys sociabilis (assembly GCA_004027165.1). Classification (NCBI taxonomy): domain Eukaryota; kingdom Metazoa; phylum Chordata; class Mammalia; order Rodentia; family Ctenomyidae; genus Ctenomys; species Ctenomys sociabilis. The sequence goes on along the minus strand of PVKA01011134.1, from coordinate 41,622 downwards.
TCGTCTAGTTACATTTTAAGACAAAGTTTATAAAAGGTAAGTGAAATAGTAGCTAATCCTATCGTCTACATACAAGCTCAGGAAAAAACTTCAATACTTTTATGTTATCTGTCAGAATTGATCCCACCAGCTCCTCAGTATGGTTCCTTGGCTCAGTATAACATAAGCTAAAACAAACCCTTCTGGTTTGCAAAAGCTTCAGTATTTTATTAGCCACAGGGCATCCACAAAGCTGTGAAAATCAAGCTGTGTCCAGAGCCAAGTCTGTCTAAGAAAACTAGGCCATCACACAGTTTTGATGAGATGACATATTCAATATCACCTAAAATCCATTTTAATTATTTTCCCACTTTCTTCCCAATAACCACACCCTTTCTGAAAAGTGGGGATTGAAACATGTGCTTGTTTGTTTGTTTCCTGGAAATATCTTACTCTACTAGGCTACAAGTAAACCCTAAGTTAACCCACCTCAAAAATCCTATGGAAAGAAACATCCTGAGTAATCCCATAGATGTTTTCCTTACAGTACTTCCCCTTGGATCCATGCTCTAGAAGTTTCCTAAGTGATGGAAGTGTTCTGATTTAATTATCTGTGAAGGAAAATGAAAGGAAAACTATTATAGCAATCTGTGGTCTGTCACAATCAGGGCACCTTCAGGAGCTCATATCAGAGGTGTCAGAGCCAAAGTCAGCATTTGAATTCAATTTCAATTAGAATTTAAAACCATGCCTGTCTCTGATTATTAACATTACACTACACACTTTTCAAATATTTAATTTGCCCTGCAGTTACTTTGCTGACCCTATTTCCATCTCCACATTTGCCTTCATTTTTCTCCCTCATTGAAAGCTGTCAGAGTGAAAAACTTGTCAAATTGTTGTTACAAAAATCTTTACAAAAGGGTAGCATTATGGATCTGAGTTTGTAAAAGCAGAATCCTTTTCACTCAAGCTCTCTAAGTCAGAATCTTCTCAACATCAATGGCTTAAAACTAATGTGTTCTTAGAATAAAGAAGAATAGGAAAAGAGGGTTACACCTTTTAATAATCCCCCCTTTGCATCTCTTAATGATGGTATGAGACTAGTTTGCACTTAATTAGTCACTTGTCTATTGTCCCTCAATGAGGTCTCTATGTAGCATCTTCTGAAAAAACACATAAAATGTATCTTGTCGTGTAAAGAAAGTCTTTTGTGTTTAAATTGTCTCATGATGATTGAAAAACATTACAGCCACAATCTTAACTACTGTGCTTTGGTATGTTGTTGTTTCTTAAGCTTTGTCTAGACTAACAAGAGAACTTAAAGGACAAACTTGGTCTTTTATTTTTTAAAGTACATAGGATTTATGTAGTTATTTGCTTAAGCATTTAGTACAGTTTCTGTTAGCCCCACATTGCTGTAATGAGAACTGTGTGTTTATGTGGTCACTCAGGAAGGTTATCTTATCTTTAAATTTATTTATTTAATTATTTATTTATTTTTCAATTGAAGAACAAATAGCAATGAGACAGTTTCAAGACAAATTAACAGGACAGATTCAATAAATTAATACATGGCAAATTGTTCTCATAATGTTTTGGTATCATAGAAGGTGCATACATGATATTGTACTTACATACATTATTATAGCAGATGTCTAGTCAGTGAATTAAGAGAGTGTAGCTATATACTTATTTTATTTTTTATAGCTGAATTATATTACAGATTCAATAATTAATACTTTCTACCATGTTATCTTCCTAGTGGTTGTCCATAGTACTAGAAGCCAACATAGTATCTTGTCCAACCACCATTAGTGCAAATCTTGCCTCTCATAGAATTATGCAGAAGCACGGCATATTTATCCTAACTGTACTGTTTATACACACACACATCATGATTCTTCCTTTGTATACCCCTTTTTTTTTGTCTAGACCTGCCAAAAATGGACATTCCATTGTCATTAAACCAGTTTAGGTGCCTGAACTCGGAGACACAATCCAACACAGTCCAGCAGTCCACAAAAATAGTAAGTTATCTGAAGAAGTTGTCGACTGTAGCCATTTACAGCTCAACTTATTATTATGGCCCCATGTTATATACCTCATTTCTTTATCAATTAATCACATTTGTCTTGAGTCTAAGAGGGGAAAGCAGTGTCATCATTATGCAAGGTATTTTGCATTGTCGGTTTACATGAAGTTAAAGAGCAATACAGGATAAGCCTTTCTACTTTAACTACTGTACCCTAGGAACAATATTTCTATACATTAGGAGCTAGATGTTTAACTGGAGAGGTGAAGGAATGCCAACATTGAAACAATACTCCAGGCAATTCTAATGAACAGCCAAGCTGGGGAGATAGCTCTGTGGCATGAGAAAACAAAACAAAACAAACAAACAAACAAAAAAAAAAAAAAAACAGAGGGAGAGAGAGAGAGGTAAAATAAAAGAAACAAAGAAAAATGAAAAGAAAAAGTACAACCAAGTCTGGGAGATTTCACTTTGGGAGTCGAGTGTGTGTCACACCTACTTTGTGAGCTCCTATCCAAGTGGTAAGCAACACGTTTGTGTATGGGGATGGATAAGGGAGCAGCAGGAGAGGAGAAACAGGCTTTTTCTTACTGACAGAGGCAAAGGGCTTCTGCAGTGCTTTAACATTTTTTCACATGTGATATTTTATTATTTCAGAAACATCAGGAAAATAAAATATAAACACAGAATTGACCAGAAAAAAAAGAGATAAACCATTGCAAAATCTCCATCTAAGGTCATAGCTCATTCTTATTTCCCCTTAGTCATCTGTAAAATTTATTTATTTACTTATTTATTTATGGCAGAAGGGGTGAACTCAGGCCCTTGCACTTGCCACACAAGCACTCATTCTACTGAGCCATCTCCCTGGCCCCTTTATCTGTAAAATTTATAATAATTCACCTGTCCCCAAAAACATATCAGTTAACTCTTACAGACTGCAAATATTTCCTACAATGATTTGGGTACTTATTGAATTACCAGTTAACTATTTAAAATTTTCACTTCTATTATACCCTGGAGACCTAATTGTAATTTACCTTTGATGAGTGACCCTAATACTTCATGCATTGCTCTCTCCCAATATCATATAATTGTATCACAGACTCCGTGTCTTACACATAAGGAGATATATAAGTGAATGTTTACTCTTGGTCAACAATTTTATCTTCTCTCCTCTTTCTCTTTCTCTTTCTCCTCTCTGTCTCTCTCTCTCTGTCTCTCTTCTTGTCTCTCTCAGATAAATACCTATTTATATTAAGGCATTTTAATAAATGAAACTTTGGGAAAGTCCACACAAATTTTTTTAAATCCCTTATGATACATCACGATCTCATGATTAAAAATAACGATGTTTTGCAACACGTAAAATCACAACATATTGCAAAAGATAATTGAAATTCCTGCATATGTCTAGGATATTAATATTTTCCCTGATTCTCTAATTAGATTGATGTGAGTATTTAAAAATACGCTGCCCACATGTGCTTAAGGATGCCAGGTTTTCTTGAGTCATTTTTCCAACTCACATACTGGATTTGAAGGTATTGTTTATTCCAGTAGGATACACACATATGATATTTTAGTGTCACTGGAATGTACTGATGTTTTGGGAATATCAGAACAGATGTGAGTGCACACAATTGGTATTAAAAAATAGTTCATTTACTGGGCACTTTCAGCTTTCTATTGTCAATGGTGGCTACTACGGAAAGATGAATATTTTAACTTATTTCTGCAGGGCAGAAATGGCAGGAAAAGAGCTGTATCTTTCTGACTTTGGTAAATGATGCACTGAAAAGAAATTCCTTTGAGAATTAGAATTACAAATTCTTAGTAACATGAATTTTCAGCTTGAAATTCCATGGCGTGGGTACCCCAAACTCAGAGAGGTGGTACCCCCAGATAACTGGCAGAAGCCAAGTACAAATTTGCCCAAACAGTGAAGATGCCACTGATTTAAAAGTATTTTCATCACAAATATAAGACCATGATAATAGTGGTAGATAAATTTTGGTTTATCCTTTTGCTTTTTTCTGTAGGATGCGAAAAAAAAAATGTTGCCCCAAACCTGCATGCTGCCTTTGTTAAAAATAATTTTTGCAGAAGCATAGTCATATCCATTCAGTTATTTAGTGTTAGCAAATCAAGTAGAAGGGCACAACATAGATGACCTTGACACAGGGGAAAGAAATCCCCAACATGCTCAATGTGCAGTACAAATTCATGTTCCCTAACATTGAAGAATGGATTCCATGAACAATAGAGGTTAAGAGCAAGATGTATTTGTTCAGGGAAGAAAAGCTTTTATATGAGACAGAAGGGGGCCCAAATGGGGTCTCAACTTCTCTGCCATGTCTGGGGATTTTATAGAGCAAAACCACAAGATGAGATAGGTCCAAAGTGGGGGGAAATGGGAAATTGCAAGGAGGGCAGGAGATGGGGCGAAATTATACTTAATCAATAAGATCACAAACATAAATGCTCAGGTAAAATTGATTAAATTGGGATCAAATGAGGAAGCCAGCACACAAGAAGCAGGCATGAATGCAGAACAGGGGCTCTTCCTATAAGGGCTGGGTCAGTGGCTCTTCCTGGCTATTTAGAAAATAAATCCCTGATTTTCGCCCTTCAGAAGTTTGCTGGTGAATTTACCTTAAATTTTGTCTTGAGATCTGGCCTGCAGCAGAGGATTCTGCTTTCCCACAGTTGCAAGGCATCTCATCTTCGGCACAGGCTCTTCCCAAGCCCTCACCCTATCTGACTGCCTGTAATATTTTTATCTAACTTAGCTGTCCATGCCGATATGAACCACAAAACTGCAATGAGTTTCTATGGAGCTCTTTCCTGAAATTATTTGCTGATATCTGATGAATTTTCACATGTTAATTCATTTAGTTTTCTTTTTAATGTCATGTAGTGGGTATTATATCCTCCCTTTTAGACAGAGTGACTAAGGTATAAAAGGTATAAAGAGATTAAATATTTTTTTCAATGTGAAATAGCTAGTAGGTAGTGTAAGGACACTTTGATTGTAGGTGTGCTATTTTTGCCTTCGGTATACATAGGGCAGGTGTGCAAAGAAAAGGGACTGGTGGATAATAGGAGCACATGAAGAAATGCAAAACTGGGGCTGGCCAGGCAGCTAAACAGACTAAAGTGCCTGGTTAGGCAGAGTGCAACAGCCAGAGTTCAATCCCCAGCGTGCTGTGCTGGCCCTGTCCCCAGGGCGCGCTGATACAGTGCTTGACACTGGGTGTGGTGGTGCACACCTGTAATCCCAGTGCTTGGGAGGCTGAAAAAAGGAGGATCACTATGAGTCCGATCTATATAGTGAGACCCTGTAGACCCTACAGGGTACCAAATACATGTTAAAAAAAAAAAAAAAAAAAAAAAAAAGTAAAACTGTATAATGCACTCAGCTAGAAAGTGGTAGGACCAATGTTTTAACTCAGACCACTCTAGGTACAAGGTCAGTATCTGTGGGAAACTGGATGTAAAAGTGCAATGAACATTTGAGAGTCTCTTCATATTTCCATTTAGCTAACTTGTCAGGGAAGGGCACACAATTTCTTTTGACAAAAGTGCACTGAGTCATGCATCTGCTTGGTTACCTACCAGCATTATAGTATCCAACAGCAAGAGGTATATTAATCCCACTTTAATCAGATTTTAATTAACTGACCTTCTGTGGTCCTGATTACACATAGGAGGAGGTCAGCTGTTGTACCAGATACAGCGCTCTCTGTGAATGAATGTTCGATTCAATCACAAGAAATGTTTTTCCTCAACAAATTATTCATTTGTTTCCTCAGTATAGAAAAAGTCATTATTTTTTTGCTAACAACTATAATTAAATTAATCAAAGGTCCTAGCTGCTTAAATTTAATATCCAATATAAACCTAAAGTTGTGTAAAAAATGTGAAGTATTTACATCTAGACTTATAAATATTCTTATCAAGTGATCCACTTAAAATGTTTTTTTTAACAGGACTTTTTTAAAATAGTAGGAAAAATTGCTAAGAAATATTGTGAAAATAACAGGGAAAAGCAACTCATAAAAACTTAAAACTTTTTAAAATATATAAGTGAAATACATTAATTTCCTTTTGATATTAGGGAGAAGACTTGTGGTGGAATCAAAAGCAGCTGGCTTTCGCCCAGGGGCACCCACCTTGGCCCCAGGCAAGTCTGAATTCAGAATCCCTGTTTGAACTCCTATATTTATGCCTTTCCATGGAAATATCTTTGGTACAAAGATATTTGTGTAAAGTGCTTTCTAACCGTAGCAGAGGAAAGGAGATATTTGCAGTGAGTTTTATGGCTGAGTTTAGCCAGAGAAGAGAAAACAAGAGAAATGAAGTAAGAGGAAAACATGTATAGAGTCCAGAAGCATGCAGCATCCTTCCAAGCTGAGAGAGTTTAAAAAGATTCGGACTTAGTAAAAGGTTGGGAGGATATGGAGGCATGATGAATAGTGGAAGCAAGGACCTGTGGGAGACCTGAGGTCAGAAAATCATAGCTAAGTTAGTTTTTAGCCAGCAGGCAGTGGAGGGCATTGAAGAATTCAATCGTAGGACTGAAAGATTTGTTGATGTTATTGAATAGTACAGTTTGGAGGGAACTTGGAATGGGAAGGAGTAGATCACTCTGAACCTTCCCTCCAGTCTTCTTTTCTGGCTTCTCCCTCTCTTGCCCAGTCCGTACTCTTGCTATCATATGACAGCCAGTCCTTGGCCTCTTTTCCCATTCTTTATACTTAGTGTTACCCATTCTCCTGATTTATAAATATCTGCAAGTTGAAACATCCCCTGAGATTTGTTAGTAACAGTAGCTCCAGGCCCACGAGCCTCAAACTCCATACATCTTAAGGAACAGAAAAGATTCCTCTTCCTGTATGTAACCTAAATTGCAATGGCAAGCAGAAACACTAAAATGATCCCCAGGATTTTAACACAGATTTAATTATGTCCACAGATACTGATACACATCATTCTCAGAATATCAGGCCCTGATCTCTGCCAGCCTGGGATTTTATGGGATAAGTAAGCAAGAAGCACAGAGGCAGAATGGAATTTCAAATGCAGATTGGCTTCTACAATATACTCTATAGTGACCAGCTTTGCGTCACAGCGACCAGACATTTTTGGAGACAGAGAGACTAGAATTGGAACAGGAACTATACCTGGGCTACTAGGAAACCAAAGCATACTGGGTAGGGAGAAGCATTCTCTGTTACAGAGTGGCAAACCTTTATCCCTTTTCATTGAGTTGAATTAGTTATTGCCCTTATCATTCTGTTGTAGGCAGCTGAGTTAGATAGAAATGGCATAGGCAGTCAGACAGGGTTAGGCCCTGGAAGGAGACAATGTAGAAGACAAGATACTTTGCAACTGTGAAAGAGACAGACACTACTGCTTTGGGCCAAACTTCAAGACAGAAAAGCAAACAAATAGAGTAACATAGGCCCTTAGGGATGGGCATCTGGGATTAATATTCTAAATAGGTAACTAATCCAAGACTCTACAAGAAGAGCCCTTCCTGTCTTCTTGCTAGTGACTCACTTCCCCATTTGATCCAGACTTAAATAATTTTACCTTGGCAATTAATCTTGTTAGTGGACCATAGTTTTGTCCCACCGCATGCCTACCTAGCAAGTTCCTGGGCTTCCTACCTAAAACCTACCTCACCTTATGATTTCACTGATATAAAAATCCAAAACAAAGACAGAAGCCTTGACAACCCACTCAGGTCTCCTTCTGTCCCTCTCGCAGACAGAAGCTTTCATTCCTCCCAATAAATATATTTTGCTGTTGGCCTCTCTTGTCCCTAAAATTCATTCTTCGGTTTTCAAGAATGTGAACATGTCCTAGGTATCCTTCAGGTCAGGAGTTTCATTCTCCTATATCAGTTCCATGCAGTGAGCAAGCAAGAAAATTGAGAGATTTTTAATTACTTCCTCTTTTTCTTTCATCACACTTTCAGTTTTGTCTTTTGACTCCAAGTTGATGCTTGTTTCCTGTCATGCTTTGCTTAACAGGCTACATTCTGATTAATCCCTTGTTAGGCAATTTCATTATTGTGGAAACTGGAGTACACCTGGGCAAGTCTATAATACAAAGGCTGGTGTGTAAAGAGAAGCTATATGGTAGGACCTTAGGCTCCTAGACCACCAACCTGTACAGCAGTTACTGCACTGAGCATTGCAGAGAAAAGTGGAGCAATGGGAAATAGTCTTGGAGCTCAGCATAGCTAAGTGTAGAAAAGTTACAGTAAAATATGAGCCAATATGAATATTTAAGTTTCCTTACGTTATCCTGGGGCTACTGTTGCATAAGAAGTCTATTCTTGAACTGAAATATTGTGTGGGTCATGACTAAAGTTGCACCTCTTACCTTGGTGTCAGCTTCCTCTCTAATTACCTGCTCCCATGTATCTTCTATACTCTGGAAAAGCAAACAATCTAAGATAACCTTGCTAAAAAGTTGTGGCACCCCTTTTGTACAATTCTTTTATGGTTCTCCACAGCCTAACAGATCATGTCAGAACTGCTTTAAGCTCCTGCAGTAAACTGAAATCATAGTAGCAGTTTTCTATTCTGTCTAGACATTAGAGTGTCTGAGCTAAATAGCCTGATTTGAGTCTTGGTATCAATAGCATTAAAAAGTTCTCTAGGTGCTTCTGATGTGCAGCTAAGTAACAATCGTGGCTGAGATCTGTGAGAGTTATCTGTGATCTGCCTGCTGCTCAGGCTCCAATTTACTGCTTCTCAGGCCGTGTAGCCCATCATTGAGCTTCATGCAGGGAATAATTCCTCACACGTGCTAGTCTGTTGCTGTGCAGTGCTCCTGTTTGGACTTCCACTGTGGTTCTTTGTGCCTGGGTGACCCACCTTTCTCCTGTACTGTCTGCCTAGGCAGTCACCTCATGCCATACAAAGTGTTCCCTTTGTTTACCCCGTCATCTGTTTTTGCCCCCACATTTTAGAACTTTTTTCAGTTTGTTTACCTATTCAACTTCTCACATCAGTAAGGACTCTGTAACGTGACAAATCAAATCTAATTTCATTTCTAAACCCATACCAGAATGCTATATTTAGAACAGAATTTCTGACCCTCTGAAGTTACATTAGCTAGATAATCTCATGCTGTGCATCTGTCCTGCATACTGTGGAAATTTCAGCAGCATGCCTGTGCTCTGCCCTTCAACACCACCATCATGGTAACATTCCCTGGCTCTTTCAATCATCAAAGTTATCTCTGACTGTCAGCTCTTCTTTGGACTTGAAGCTGAAACAATTTCAGATTAGGTGAGGGGCTATAAATGAGCAGAGGGAGATTATGGAGGAATCCTGGCCTACTGCTACATGATCAAGCTTCCCAATATTCCTACCTTGTATTACCTCTTCTATTTACTCAGAACTTAATTATGTGACTTGATTTGCTCAGTATATAATGTGAAAGAATGACTCTGGAATGACTTGAAAGACTGCATTGCCCTGGGCCTGGTCCTCTGAAAATTCACCAGGTCTGAAGCTCAGACCACTACCCCCCCCAGCCACCACAGAACTATGAGAAATTAAAAGTAAGTGATTTAAGCCACTAAATTGTGGGGAAGTGATTTTTAAAAAAAAATTAGGAATTCATACAAGGTGGCAAATGTGTGTAATCCCAGTGCTTAGGAAACTGAAGCAAAATGTTCAGAATGAGCTTGGGGCCTGAGCTGTCGTAAGACTTGGTCTCAACAAAGCACATAACAAATAGAATAAAAGCCTTGCAGAATGAAGGGCAGTGGTAGAAAAAGGAAGTGGCGTGGGAGTAATTTTGAGCTTTTCTTTCTTCTTTGCCAATCGAGGAAACTTGCAGGATTTATAATTATCAATGATTTATGTGTTAACCTTACATACCTCTTTAAAGGCTTGGACAGCCTTATAAACTTTGGTAGTTACTTGATCAGGTGTTTGTAATTCATGAGGCACTTTGCAAGTGTTGACTCATTTTATCTCCATAATAGAATTATGAGATGAGTTACACCATTACCCCATTTTAAAGCTGAGAGAACCAAGGATCAGGAATTAAATATTGGCCTTGTCAAATAGTAGGAAGCCAAATCAAGATTCAGACTAAGCTCACTCTTCCAACTATTGCTTTTAAATAACCTTCCACATTTCTCCAAAACAGCATTTGGTTTAAGTGCAGCTTCTGGGCTTGATCATCTTGGCAGTGGATTAAAGGAATTTGCTCTTCCTTAATCCCCAACAACCCATTTCCTGTAATGTATCTGTTTAACATGGTACATTTTTATTACAAATAGCTACAAGTTCAATGTCTGGTGCATCTTCACTGCCTGAATGGTGCAAGCTGTAGGAGTTTGGATGTAGACATGGACCACAGCTATACCATTTGTCTCTGCTCAGTTCCTCCAGTAGTTTTCCCTTCTGAAGCTGATTGAAAACTGATGGTCTGCTTATTATACCCAGAACTGAACCAACATAGTGCTGGGTGTGGGACACCCACTTGAAGATTGTTGCCAGCAGCATAAGAGACAGAATAAGAGAGGCAGAAAAGATGTTGGGAAGAAGCTGTAGGAAATTGTTTGGGAGCTGCTGGGAGGTTGTAGGGAGCTGTTGCTTCCCTTGGAGGAGATATTAGCACTGCTGAAGGAGCTTGGGACCTTGTGTTTTTCTGAGAATGGCTATGGTTGACCTTGGGGAACTCTGGTCCTTAAATTGAGCATTGCTTCTTGGCTCTGGAGGGCAAGGTGGTGCACAGCTCAGTCTCCTGGAGAAGCTCCTTGTGTTGCTGATAGGAACTTGACTTTCTTTCTTCATTGTTGGAGAAGCTTTGGACCTCGCTGCTGCTGCGGGTGGCTGTGGTATTTTTGGAGAGAGCTTTTATTCTTACTTAGAGTTTCACTTTCTGGCTCCACTTGAGATCCCTCAGCCTGCTAGCACAGATCCTTCATCCCACTTGCACAGACATTGTAGCTTCCACTACTGACCTGTGGCCTCCCCATGCAGATCCATGAAACACACTTGCATCACTGTGGGCTCTAGACCTCCTCTTGTATTCATGGGATTCATTGTTATGGACTCAGGCCCTTAACTGGACTCAAGGAGGACTTTACTCCAGGCCCTCATCTGGAGTCTTAAGTCTTTAGTGTATGGGCAGACTTTCTAGACTTTTTGTATATGATCCTTTGGGTGATTTATTATGTGATTTTACAAAATATGTGTCCCATATTGTATTGTTCCCCTTATAAGACTCCAGACTACACTTTCAAAGCCTAAGCAAAGTTCTGTCTGTGCCTATTGGCTCCAATGCCATTTGTGATGCAGAATAGGAGCTAGGCATAGAGAAGAAATAGGTTTGAGTGGCCAGAAGCCAGAGAGGTGCTTCTGCTGACGGAATATGACTGAGGAGAAGAGAGACATGTAGATGAGCAAGACGCATTGTGATCCTGTGGTCTGTCGAGGTCATATTGCTCTAGTAAGAATCTTTCTGCTTGTTGCTCACATGTTCTGGAGCAAAATAACCGGACTATAAACTTCCCTGAGAAAACATTGTGAAACTTCTCCCCGCACTTGGCAAAATCTGCGCATGCTCACCCTTATCATCCCTGCAGCTGTGAGACCTTCCTTGGAGATTCTCTTCTCCACAACCCAAAGCATATCAGGAATTTGCACCTGAAAGCTGCTGCTTTGTAGCCACCATTTGAAACACAGCTTTTGAGATTTCCAATTAAATGCCACTGCAGTACTGACTGCTCAGGAGAAAATGGTACCTCAGAGGCCCAGCCATCACGCGGTCTAGGAGTTCCTTAGCGTGCTTGCTTTTCCTACTGTCCCATCAGCTTTAGGAATGCCCAGCTGGATTTTCTGAATCAGAAATTAATTTATTTTCCTCCAATTTTTAGTTACATTGTAGGCTCAAGATAAAAGGTTATTATTTCACTAAGGTAACGGGGAGGTGGAGAGTGACAGTATAGCTTGTGGCATTGTCAAGTGTTTGTTCATATACCTAAGGTGCTATGTATTTGAAATGAACTAATTTTGTCCTTGCCTCTAGGGCTAGGCCAAGGACAATTCCAATAGGACCTTTTTAAAAAACTGTCTAATGCAGCACGTGAACAGCAGAGGGCGCTGAGGAATCATCGTGGTTTTAAATTCAGAAATCTTACTGAACATCAAGATTTTCCTCCACAAACCAACCATTTTCTATGCAGATAAAACTTTTGAAAACAATGTGGACTCTGGCTTCTGTAAATTATTTATAGATTTAAAATAATAATTTTCTACACAATCACAGCTATAGTGTCTGTACCTGTGCTACCTGGTGCAGTAGCTGCTCACCACACTTGAAATATGGAATGTTCCGGTTGGGATTTCCTGTTAGGAGTAACATATACAATGTATTTCAGCACCAATAAAGTCTCTGTATTTTTGTATTAATTTTAATTTCAAATAATAACTATTACTCATTGAGCTAAATAAAATTTACTGTTAATTGGAAAAGCTTTTTTGAATTGTGAAAACTAGGGAGTAGAAAGTTTAAAATTACTAATATGGCTTTAATAATATAAAATTTCTGAAGTATTAATATGGTCAGAGCTGATTGGATAACTCTAACATACTCATCTGACACCCCTCTTCTACCTGAGAAAGTTTTCCCATCATTCTGCACTGTTGTGGGTCCTGAGTCTATTTCTGCATTTCCAGTGTTTCTTGTTCCAGATTAATCCAGAAACCCCAAGTTTCAAATTCTTAGTGTCACTGTGGAGATTACGGGATTTCTACTGCTATGCAGGGTAACTGCATCTACTTTAATGACCTCCGAGATCTCTTCCTTAACCAAGGAATGTAGAACTCAGAGGAAGGGTCATTTGACCCCAACAGTGTGTGACATCAATCAGGAAAGGTTTTCTTGACTAAAGATAATATCACCCTTGGCTAAATGCTGAAAGTCTGGTATGGCGGATTTATGATGAACAAATTCTCTGAGTCCCCAGCCTATGCCAGAGGCTTTTACACAATTATCTCATTTCATTCTCACAAAAGCCCAGCAAGTCTCATAATTATTTCCATGCTACACATAAAAAATTGAGACTTGGAGAGGCGAAGCGACTTTGTAGAAACCATGCAGGTGGTAAGTGGCACAAAGGACCCCATGAGCCAACTTCGTGCAGCCTGCTTGAGGCACTCACTGAACACGGCTGCAGCTCAAGAGCTCCGTGGGTCTGTGATGGTCGCCGGCAGGCAGGCAGAGAGGCTGCGCTCTCTGTCAGGTGGTCCTTAGCTGTAGCAGTGAGGTAGGCAGGGGCCAACAGCTTGGGTCAGAGACATCACCATGGAAAGCAATGTGCTTCTGAATACAGCAGTCCGTGCGTGGGCTGGGCCAGGTGCTGCAACAAAACAGCCCTTGTGATTTTAGTTAGGTAACCATGTCATTGGTTGGGGGCTGCTTTCAGCAACAAAAGGACTGTTTTTAAATCTATAAGTATTCTACTGATTAGACAAACTGAGTTTGTTAGAAAGATCAGGAAGCAAAGAAAAGTCAGAGAGCAGAATTGATCAGCAGAACTGGCAGCAGTGCCATTGTCCTCACCATTAGGCTCCCGATGCAGCAAAGCCATCTTTTCTGTTGTCACCCATACTGGTTGCTAGTGTAGAAACGCTGAAAATGTTGCTGTAATTGTACTCCTGGAGTCCTTGTAATCTTCCCAGTTTTAAATGAGCCAGCCCCAAAGCAATGCAGATTGAATTACTTTAGGCAAAATTAAACTCAGTCGGCCAAAAATTATGCATGTGGTCAAGGCTGAGCTGATGATAGTAGCTTAGTTTTGGTGTGATATTTGACAGATGGGTAGGGTTAGAGTTGCCTTCACTACTTAATTTAATTCCAATCCATTTGAACAGATGAATCCTATTTTTCTGAAAAGGAAACTAGGATTCAAAAAATTGATGTAACTTATTACAAGTTACAGAACTCACTAGAGTCTAGATATCAACTTCTGACTCTTTCTTCCAAGCTTTAACTCATAAACATTACACCAGGCCAGCGAGATATCTCAGCAGTCTACAGTGCCTGCTTAGGCAAGCTTACCCAATAGCAGGGACTGCAGTTTGATCCCTGGCACCATATGCCACACCAGCCCCACCCCCAAGGCTGGCTAAGCTGGCCACACACACACACACACACACAATTACACCACATTTCTCAGAAAATGGCTCATTTTTCTCAGAAAAGTTATTTTTTAAAAAAATGCAAAAGTTTACACTGAAGACATTTATAATGTACTGGATGCTTTTATCCATTTTCATTCTTTCACTAACAACAACAAAAAAATTCCGTATGAGTCCATATATTTATGAAGGCACTTACTGCCTGCTCGCCTCCTCTCATGGTTTAGTTTCATTTGAACAAATGCATAAATAACTAAGAGCAACCTTTACCAATATAATTGGATTTCTGCCATCAGTTATGGTTTGGCTCAATTGTGTCCCAGAGGAAACAACACACATGTTGAGTTTAGTTTGATAGAAGCTATTTTCTGTAGCTTTAGATGTCTTACATTTTTCTACAGATGTATTATATCCAATACATTCAACTTTCATGTAACCTGCTAAGAAAAAGAAAGTAATTTAAGATCTTTCTAATTTTGCCTTCTTCCCTTCACGGTGAATATAGTCATACGAAATTTACATTTTAGTCATCTTGAACTTTGCATGAAATGTTGAAGGGTGTTCTTATCTATACACTGCAGGAACCACAGGATGATGTGGGCTCCACAATCACTATTAAAGTAGTTTTACTGTCCTTTGTGGTGTTTGGAGATTGTTGTCATTTCTTTTAGTACTTGACTTAAAAACTATTTGTTTGAGGCCATAAATATCATGATGCTAAGTGTAAAGGAAGGTCTCACAGAAAATATTCTTATTATTTTTTTAAAAAGTATGTATCTTGCATTTTAAAGAAAACTGCTGAGTCTGCCACAGTTCTGCCATAGAGATTTTTGTTTGTGTGGGGAACCAAAAATGTCTGTTGAGTAGAATTTGGGAATAAAATGAATCAAGGGAATGTTTTGTTGATGTCTTCTGGCTTTTAGTGAACATGGAATACATCTACTGACTGTAAAAATTCAAAAATGTTATCAAGGAACTCATAAAAGTATATTATACTTAATTTGGAAGAATGCTAAAGAGAAAAGTCAATTTAAGAAATGAATTTTGAATATTTTTTAAGGAAAACAGAAACTCTAAAACTTCATTGCAGATAATCTCTAGAATTTTGGTGGATTCCCCAACTAATAGAGAATAGTACTTTCATTACTAGGCATCAAATAATAATTCTGCAGATTTATGTTATTTTCTACAAATATTTGATGAAAAGACTATTTTTCTTTTTTGTTTCATGTATGTTCTATCCTGGCTCATCCTCTTAAAATCAAACATGAATCTGAAATTCTTACTTAGGACATTTCAAGAATCTAAAACAACATAAGATACTCCATTCTCTGGCTCTGTTTCTTCTTCTGTCTTATTTGCTGTTTTTATTGAACTTTAGCAATAGTGACTACATGCTATACTTTCAAAATTCCAAGTGCTTTCTATCACAGGACCTTTGCATTTGTTATACCTTTCTGAGAAGTTTGTCCTTCACATCATTGAATAATTTGCACCCAGCCATCACTTTGGTTCCTGTTTCAGTATCTGTTCTTCAAATAAACATTCACCAAGCTTTTGAAAACACCCTCTATTTCAGTTACTTCAGATGTACAATTGTTAAACAATGTACTGGCTTAAAAACAAACATTTTTATTTTTTTCTGGAATCTGCAGTTCAGGCTGGGCTTGTAGAAACAGATATTTCCTGTTTCATTTGACTATGCCTAAGACGTTGGGGACTAGAAGCGTCAGAAGGTTCACTCATGCACATGCCTGACACCTGGACTGAGAAGATGCAGCAGCTGGGGCTGTACAGGCAGATGTCTCTGCTTCTGTGTAATATCACCACGTGGTCCCTTCCTCCTAGCTGCTTCAGGTTAGCCATACTCCAAAAGCACAGGTGGACAGTGCAAGAGTACAAGAGCCAGGTGGAGCCAGATGGCCGTGTGACCTAGCTTCAGAAGCTCCTCATGCGCTCGCACTTCTGCTGCACTCGTGCCTGCCAAATTTTGTTTGTTGGAAGAAGTCACTAGGGAAGGCTCCTATTTAAGAGGAGGGAAATTACATTCTAACTCTAGGAGAAATAATGTCAAAGAATTTGCAAACAACTCTTAAACAGAATCAGATCATTCAAATGCCAACTCGGCATTCCTCCTTGTTTTTTTCTTAGTACACATTCCATATGAAATCACACTGAACTTTTGTTTCTTCGGCTGAAATGTGAGTTGTATGTGAGGAGATCTGGCATTCGTATAGTCAGATTTCTCATTGCTGGGCTACACGACCTGACACATACAACTGGAAGGAAGACAAGTTTCATTTGGCTCAAGGTTTCAGAGGCAGATTCAATCTGTGGTCATCCAGCTCCAGGCAGAGAGATCATGGCAGGGAGTGGCAGAGCAAAGATGCTGAGGTCATGGCAGGGAGGAAGCAGAATGGAGGAAGATGCCTGAAAGGAAGGGTGAGGACCAGATGTATAAAAAGCTGTTCTTCTATGTTTCATGTAGACACACCCAGAACCATGCTTTACTAACATGGTAGGTGGCTCCGTAGCCATTCAAGTGGAGCTTAAATGACCTAGTCTCTTCATTGTTACCCCATCATCAGCTCAAAATATGATGTGCAAAGAGGAGCCATTTGCAAGAACTTGCTGAATCATCATTTATTTAATAAACCTATGTTCTCTGCATTATTTGTCTGATTTCCCTTTATGACCATTAATACTGAATTAAGTTAATGTATGGAATCATAGAATAATGTAGGTTATGCTTCTAGACCAGCCAATGCAAGGAATTGGTCCATATAACAGCTAATATTGTTGGTGTGCTAAATATACTCCAGATACTTCATATGGGTCTTATAATTACCCAGGAAATTGATGAGAAAGAATGTGTTATTATATCCTTGTTTTATATAGATAGCTGGTAGCACAGTTGGAATTTTATCTGATTTCAAACCATAAGCTCTCCAATATTAGTTGTGGTTATATTTTGATCATTTAACCCAGCTGCTATTTGATGACAGAGGTCAATTAGGATACAGTCGCAAATAAATACCTCTTCCTGAAAAGATGCCTATGGCTTCAATTGTCCATATGAAGAACATGGCCTGCGTAGAGGAAATATGTGGAAGAAGCTGCATAATTGTGGTTGATGAAAACACAAACAGTAGGTTGACAGGAACAATAAAGGCAACTAATCTTAAAGAGTTGAATACAGAAATCTAAACTGGAAAAAAAATTAAATAAGAGAAAACTAGTTAAGTTTCTTATGTACCTAAATTGAACAATCAGTTAACATCATTCTCACTTCTTGCAAATCATATACTAAAAAACAAACAGCACACCACATGCACCTCCTGCTTGCTTCCTTTGTTTTAGATTCATTTTGTGCCACTGTTGTCATAACAAGGGAAGATGGTTAAAACTAAGAGTATTTGAATCCCAGAGGCAGCATTGCCACTGAGAAAGCAAAAGGAAGGATTTCTAAGGCGAAGAGAGCAAGGGATGACCCCATGGGGACTCCAGCACTCCTAGCTCCATCTTCCTTGGTTCGTGTTCCCCAGGGTCTCTGCTAGTTACTTGGAGCCCTTCCTTCTTGGCCTCAGATCTTCCTAAAGGAAAGAGGTTCTGCAGTGTGCAGGTTTCATTCTCAAGAGACCTCCTCTGTTGTTCCTGTGCTCAGAGGAAGACATTTAGTATTTGATAAGTTTTCTCTTACTGAGAATATGTACATTTCTATAAATAACAAGTTAATTACAGAGTATAGAGAAATGTGTATCAGCTTTGCACAGCTATATTTTGGCACAGGCTTTCACAAAAGGCTTTTTCCTCATCTGCCAGGGTGCTGTATATGCAACATATGCCAACTTTCCGTGCAGTAATGTGAAGTCATGAACATTGCACATGGTGCCTTGTGGGCTGAGGTGCTAGTGACTTCAAATATTACTGTATGTTTGCATATGTTATCATTATTTTCAAAGGCTGGGATGGCAGCAACCTCAAAGGCAAATTTGGAAGCCCCTTGAATATTACAATGACATTATATTAAAGGATATAACGAGTTCACACCTTTTTTTCATTAACTGGAAGAAAGTTATCTGACAGTCAAGCATTTTTATCAGTAAGAATAAATTTATAGGATCTTAATCCTATGATTCTAGGGCTCATGCATAAAATACCCAAAATTAGAAACATATATAGTATTCATTCAGCTTCCCAGATTGATTTATTGGGTACCAAGTACCATATGAGGACTTTATATTTTATCATTTTAACTTAATGAAGTAAATACTATTGTCTCTAGGGCACATGAAAGGAGGGAATCAAAGTCCAACAGCCATTAACAAACTGGTTCAAAGTGTATTTGGGTTCCCCTTTGCAGGCTACTTAGAAACATGTATGGTCTTACCTAATAGATTGCCAAGAAGCTCAGAGCTTTTGGCCTGAGAAGCATTTGGCCTGTCTAAGATGTAGCCTCAGAGGGAAAGTTGTCTACTTATTCATTCAAAATCAACAGTTGTAAAATATTTAGAAGAAGGATAGTCAATATATAATAATTAATAGTATTGTGATTCATAATAGCATTGAATTACATGAAAAATATGAAATGTTTTAACATGTATAAGCTTGAATTATTGAATAAATTTTAAAACCATAAGAAATGAAAGATTCCTTATCAATGAAATAAGTCCAAGAATATCACTGAATAAAAACTTGCCAGAGATATCTTATTGTTGGTGCAATCTATTTAAACTGTACAGGTCAAAATAAGCTGGGCTTGACTTAAGTATATATAGCTAAATATTGCACGATCTTGCCTATTCATCTCATGGTTCATTGAAAAGGCAATGGGCTTTACAACAAGATTGACAACAAAAGAAAAAAATGATGAGAAAACTGCCTTGCTTATCTGCTGCAGCACTCTTGATTGCCAAGTGTAATTTTACGGCTCATTATAAGAAGGGAGAAAGTTTGACTGTTAACTTGCATTCTCACAGGTCATGTGGCTACAAAGAGCAAGTTGCTGCAAATATGCTTTGTTTTTAATGAGGCCACTGTAATCATGTTTTTAAAGCACCATCAATTTTCATCCTTTTTTACTCCTGTTGGTTTTATGTGGGTAAAATATTTAAAGGTCATGAGATGCTGTAGAACAGGAGTCGACTACAAAAGAGTGAAGAAGTTAAAATTATGCAAGAGTGACATAGCCGTTTTCTGAGTTACTGCTTGACATAGCCTGATATTTGACTGTGTAATTGAAGTAAATAGCCCTGCTGTTACAGATGTCATGATAAATCAGACAGGGGTCAGAAACCATCACTTGACTCATGTCTTAACCTAGGGCAACATTACTGAAAAGCACACTAGGGAGTGCTTCCATTTAAAATCTTATTTCCCCTTTCTACTTAGAGTTCCTTGCGGACACTCTTCTGTTTGAAATGCTTTGGTATCTTCCTACTACTTAGAATTGTGTTGTTGAAAACTACAACCGTAGTTACATGTGCTAATATATAATTGAATAAATTCATTTAAACAAGATTAGAAATTTATCAACCACAAAATCCATATTTCAAGTCTTAAGTAACTTTTGGGAATCTTGCATGATACCACTACATCAGCGGTGCTGTTTCAAGTGATTTTTGAGACTACTGGATAGTGTATTAGACAATGCGTAACTTTACAACTTTACTATTTACTCATAAAGTTTTATTAAGGTGCTGGGATACAGCTCAATGACATAAGTGCCTGCTTACCAAACAATAGGGTTTGATCACTGGCACCAAAAAAAAAAATAAGTTCTATGCAGTATAAGTACCAACCGATTGCGCCACTGGAGCTCCAACAAGTTCTATTCAAACAATTAGCTAGAAAACTAAGCATAACCAATAAAATATTTGCAAAACATACCCAATAATTGGAAGATATTTAAAAATTACTACAAAATGTTTTATTAAAAATGTTTGTATACTTGCTTAAACAATACCTTACATATAAAAATACTTAAATTGATTTGTTTTATTCCTTTTTAAAATGGAATGAGTAGAAAGTTAAATTTACACATTGGATTGTATTGCAGTTCCTTTGGACAATGCTGACTTATGATAATAATATCTATTTGACAAAGATGACTAGAGATATACCAGTAGCCCAAAAAGGTGGGGAATGTTAACTTACTGTGTCAGGGGATCTTTATGGCAAAGAAAGCATGGGAGGGCAGGAATAGCCAGGAGGAACCTGCAGAAGAAAGAGCCACATTAGAGCAGGAACCTGGAAAAGTAGAATTGAAGTAAAATTTAGAAGACAGACTGTCTTACAGTCTCATGATTGAGGCAAAATACCCAATGCCCTAACTTAGAGGAAGAAAGGTTTATTTTGGCTCACAGTCTGAGAAGTTTCAATCTGTGTTCAATAGCTGAAAATGCAGACACCAAATTGTGCAAGGCCTATGTGTAGGAAAACTGCTCATGTCACCGAAGACAGGAAGCAAAGAGAGGTGGCTACAGGGATGGTAGCCATGCCCTTCTGGTCATGCCAACAGCGATGCACCTTTTCTAGGCAGACTCCATTTCCTAACAGCAAGGCATATCTCTCACACCCATGATTTAAGCACCTTGCAAAAGCTCTGCCTCCAAGCCTGCGAGGCTGTTGGGGGCACATTCGAGATTTAAAGCATAATTCATGGTATTTTGGTGGGCACAGGGACGCTAGTTGTAGGGCAACCTCTGGGCTGACTTGAAAATCAGACACTGAGGGTTTGTTTGCAAACTATGAAAGCAGGATAAATGTTGAATGCATTTGAAAACCACTTAATTGGAATTATGTAATTTGGTCAAAACTTAAAGCTGCCTTTTTGGGTCAGGGTGACCCAAAGGTAGTTCAGTCTGAAGAGAGCTACTTCAATATTTTGTTCTTATTGAAAGGAGATTAAGCTCTTTCGTTAATTACCAAAGATGATTTATATAAGTTAATTATAAAATAATTAATTATATTTCTTGGTCCAACATTAAAATCTATATACACACTGTCATTTCCAGCAATATCGTTCCTTTATGTTCCTGATAATCATTTAATCAGCTAATGCTTAATTGTTTGATCAGTTTTGAATGCCACTATTTGATAATTTGAACAACTGCTTTGAAGATAACAATAACAATATGCAATATAGCAAACATTATTAACTTCCTATCATGTTTTGAAATTCTACATCATTTTCATTGTTTTTTCTTATTTTTTATACTCTTTTAAAAATGTTCTCATAGCATTCCCTATTCTTGAAATGATTTTTATTTGCTCATAAGATTTCCTAAAGCTAGAATTCTTTTCCTACTGCTTGTGTTGTATCACCATTTCCTCCTCTTCCTCCTCCTCCTCTTCCTCTTCTTCTTCTTCTTTGGTTTTAATAGAATACAAAATAGTAAAACAGAAGAAACTCATTAGAATTTATACATATTGTCTGTTAACAAAATAATAGGAATTCAACAATGATTGTTATACTACATAATGTCTTTAAATTAGTTGTTTAGATTACAAGAGTTAAGTAAATGGGTAAAATAAGTAGTTAAAAAGAAAAAAAAAAAGCATTAACTGCTCCTTTAAACAGAAATCAGCAGAACAATTATCCAAGCTATCCTGCATACATACATATATATACTGTGACAGGGAGAGAATCCGTTCCATAGGAAAGAAAATCTGGGAGGAGAAAAAGCACAGTTTCTCTAACACCTTCTTGGCATTATTATCACCACACAAGAGCATCTGATTCTGACCTTCTATGGGCAGACATAGATACATTCAGTACTTTAAGGTATAGTTATGTCAGTAAGCAAAGAAAATGTTGCACATAGGTTTGGAATTTGCTACACTATGCACATCATTTGATTTTTGTAAAGAGAGCCCTAAGTAATGCAATCATAATTCACAGGCTGAAGACATTATGACTTCATACCCTGCTTTGTCTTTGCTCTCATATATTAAATTGTTTGGTGACTTCATATCTGCAACTGAGTTTGCCTGTGTAAACATGCAAACACACACACACAGCCTAAATTTGTGCATGTTAGAGAAATGGAGAAGAATGTAAACTCGTAGAGGGTTAAGTCAGAGGGAAGGCATCTCTTACACCATCCTGCCTTTACCTCACTCAATAACAACCATCTGTATGCATACTAACATCAGATTGGTGTCATAGAAGTGTTCTCTTCACATATCAGTCGTCCACTATGCATTTGATTTGACACTTTGCTAGTTAGCATTTACTTGATGGGAAATTTTACACACATAGATTTGCAGGCTCTTTAGTGAGTATAGGAGGAGTAGGCAGAAAACATCAGGTGCTGTTTTATCAGGATGGCTGTGAAAATACCTATTTATTCCTTCCCTTTCTTTCCCTGTCAAGAGTACCAATTTTTTTCCTGAAGTTTATAAAATATAACTTATCTAAGAAATGCTACTGTAGCACTGAAAAGAGGAGGAGTTAGAGTACAGAAAACTCAAGTGCAAATTGACTATGTATCCAAGTGATTTGAGAAATATCACTTTTTTTGTCTCTGTCATTTTTTAAATGCTGAAGTAATTGGGTATATAAGAAGACATCTTTTTCTTATTCAGAGAGATAGAGAGAGAGAGAGAGAGAGAGAGAGAGAGAGAGAGAGAGAGAGAAGGGTTGTTCTCCAAAATTTATGAATCTTAAAAATCATCAAAAGGACTAAGGAAGTCTAGTCCTTGAGGATTATGATTCAGTGAGTTTAGAGAACAGTCTAGAAATCTATTATGTCTTGTTTTGTTTTTAGTAAGTGTTCTGATGATTAAAGGAAAGCTTGAGAAACTCTGAGTTAGACCCGGGTTCACACTTCAAAGTGTATAAGAATCACCAGGAGGCTTGTTAAAAAATGCAAATTGTGGGGTCTCACCTCTAACGATTCTGAGTCAGCATATCTGATGTGGGGCCCAGCAATCTGAAATTTTAATGAGCATTTCCAGGTAATTCAAATGCAGGCCCACAGAACACAATTCAAGAAATATAGATCTCAAATGTGAATTTTGTAAAGTGAGAGACTGTTTAATCTATGGCTATAATTTCAGCAATCAAGCAGAGAAAAAGTACGATGACTGTTGCCAAACTGGATGTAGTATTCTGCTGTATTTAAATTAAGGAATCCTTGCTCAGAAATGCTAAAAGAATTGATTAGCTAATAAAGTAACCTTGATTCATTTATCTATTTTTGTCTTATCTCAGGTTCTTTGGTGACTTCACGTTTCTAATTCATTCATTCATTCATTCATTCATTCATTCATTCATTCATTCATTCACAATTATTTCTTGAATGCCCATTCATGGGCATAACAGACAGGCCCTTTTTCTACCCTCCTACAACTCATGACAGACGAGGGTTTTCTGGTTATCTGTTGCTGGGTAATGGCACAGTCTAACAGATATTGGCTTAACACCACCAAACCTTTTATTTTGTTCAGGAATCACTGAGTGAGTGTGACAGGGTGACCGTTCTCTAGTCCACTTGCCATCAGCCTGAGTAAGAAGTGTGGCTGGAGGACCACAGCAGGATCCTTGATACAGCCCCAGGCAGCTTTCCCAGGAGCCTCTAGGGGAAATCACTAGTTAGCTGGGTCTTCTCCCGGGAGGGGGATTTCCTCACAAACAGTTTTGGTATAAGACACAATGTAGAATGCAGTCTCTTCTGAGCTGAGCCAGAATGTCACTCACATTAAGCCCCATTTGTCAGTCAAGGGATGGAGGCTGCTGCCCAGATCCATACATAATCTTCTGACTCTCAGTGGGAGGAGTGGCAAATTTGTGACCATCTTAAAAGTGAGAGAAAGATATTTAACAGTTAACTAAATACACTTGCAATAAGCACTCCTAAGGAAAAGAATCTTGTACAATAAAAACATAAAACAGAGGGAGGCAAACAGGAAAAGACCCCCTAAGGGGTCATATTAAAGAAGAGACATGCTCCAAGTCAAAGTGCTATAATAGCATGTAAGAAGATAGCAATTAGGAAGCAGGTTGAGTAATTAGGCAAAAGACAGGAGGATAAAAAAAATAAGAGCTAGTCTTCATTACTTGTTTTGTGCTAGGTACTATACCCTAACTTGATGGGAATGATCTCATTTAAATTTTACAGTGATTTTGCATGATAAGTATTTCAGTTCTTCTACAGACTAAGAGTTTTCCAGGTTTACAGCAAAAAGGTGTGATGGATCAGGGCTTTAGGGTTTTAATTTATTCAAGAAGCTTTAGTGTATGGACATTCTTATATACCAAAGGGGGTTGCAAGAGCCTCCTAGGCCACCCTACAGGGGCCCAAGAGCAGCCTAGAAATTCCAACTGGACAGTGGATACACAAAGGGGACTTTATATACAAAGTAAGACTGAACAAATGCCAAAGAGGAGATTCCTGCCCTGCACCCCTGGATCTGGTGGAGGCCTGTAATATCACTTACAGCAGAGTTTTAAAAGGTGATTGAAAAATAGCAGCTGGACTGCCATTTTAAGTGGGAAAAAAAGAGTCTTTTCTTTTGATTAGCTCCATTTTCCCAATCATATATACTTTTCAAAATCCCAGTGAGATCCTAAATGCTTTTCTCTACATGTAAAATGCACATGGATACTTTTCCTGAAAATCAGACAGAATTTGCTAAATAAATAATAATGCTTTAAATAAATCTTGAAATTTCTATGTCGCCTGTGTAGATTTCCACAAGTCTGGTGACAGTGCAGTGAATCTATTACCTAAGTGACGTGGGTCTTGTGATCTACGATGTAGTACTTCATCTAGACCAGCATGATGTGCCATCCAGTTGATGTTGCTTTGATGATGTATTACTTGATAAAATAAGGTTAGCTGTCAAAAACTCATTCCAGGG
Source organism: Ctenomys sociabilis (assembly GCA_004027165.1). Lineage (NCBI taxonomy): Eukaryota > Metazoa > Chordata > Mammalia > Rodentia > Ctenomyidae > Ctenomys > Ctenomys sociabilis. Next base: position 16,560 of record PVKA01011134.1, on the reverse strand, counting down.
AACTGAAAGTTTGGCTGGGGGGAAAAATTCATTTCAGGACCAAAAATATATATATTTTTCATTTGAGTGGAGGGAAAGATGACATGGCTCAGAGGGGCCCTGGAAGCCTGGTGAAGATGAGATCTTTCAATTCAGATGCCTCAGGGGACAAGCAAAGGCCAGACACTGAAGCCAAGAGCTTACAGGTCAGGTTTTGTGTGAGCCTGTTGCCTTCAAAAGCAAGCAGGTACACACAAGAGACTTTCTGTAACTTTGCACTGGCATGTCCTTAAGGCAGCAGAGCCTTAAATCTTCTTGAGTAGGTGTTTCAGGAGACTAACTTTTTTATGATAAACATCTGGAATTAGGATTTTGGATTAAGTTTAGAAAATATCTTATTATTATTTTGCATATCCCTATTTATAGATGCTTTAACAACTGCTACATTACAGAAGGTGATAATATATTCAAAAATGATCTTTAATACTGATATTTCAAAATCTGTTCTAAAGTATGCATGTGTCATCTGAAATAGTTTAATAAAACTGTCTTGTAATGTCTCTCATATGTGCTGACTAATCTGGGGGCTCAATTTACATTTATCTCTAAATTAAGATTTCAGCTCTGTCTGTTTGCAGTGTCTTCCTGACCCTAATATTTTATATGATAATATAATAGTTCAAAAGTAGAGTTACAGAGAAAAAACTACCCCCAAATAAAGGAAAACAAACACTTCGGGGAAGTCAGGATGAAAGGGCTTTTTATTTTAGGCAAAGTAACAGCTCCTTAGGAAGTCTTAAAGGTTAGAGCTGTGCTCTTAATTTGGTACCAATTAAAAATGTAAAATAAGGAAATCTTATTTATTACTGAGGTGGATTTTACCTTGTGCTACTAAGACTAAAAATCATGCACTAAAAGGCTGTTGATTTAAAATGCTCAAATGGTGTTTCTGAAAATGCTTGTTTCTTGTTCTCTTTTAGAAAGTGCAATAGAGTTAGAAATTTCCCATGTAACTTTTATTTTACAAATTTAAAGAATAAACCAAAATGTGCTCAAGTTTTCTCTACAAGGGTTTTCTTTAATTACTGTGATTATATTTAAATACTGATGCACTCTGATCCAACTTTGCACAGAGGCAGATTGCCGAGGATTGAGACAGATTAGGAGACTGGCCTAAAAATTATCTGTTGATGAATAAAAATAAAAAGAACTGTGATTACTATGCCTACTGTAACAATAAGCACATATAAGGCATTTTTTTTTTTTGCAGAACCAGGAATTGTTGCCAGGGAAGTTCTTATTCCACTGAGCTACCTCCCCTGCCCCTATAACGCAATTTTATTGTCAAACAAAAATCATGGCCCTTATAGAGTCACTCATTACACTGTGCCAAAAGAAAATAAAATCTCAGGACAGAATGACTTTCAAATAGAATAACTAATATTAATATTTTTCATTTCCAGTTTGATTTAAATATCTTTAATACAATTCTATGTATTGGTTAGGGGAAAAATTCAAGAGGAAGAAGTAAAACTCATAAGTATTTATGCACCAAACACAGGAGCACCCAACTATATAAGACAAATCTTAATGGACGTGAAAATCTAATGTCCAAGACCACAGTCTTAACAGAAGACCTTACCACCCCCTTATCTCAAAAAGGTAGGTCAACCAGACAAAACATTAGCAAAGAAGTAGCAGAACTGAACCAGAGCTTTGAACAAATGGACCTGGTGAACATATAGAGAGTGTTCCATCCAATCACAGCTGAATACACATTTTTTTCACCTGCATATGGGTCATTTTCTTAGACAACATACTAGTGCTTAAGCATATGCAAGAAAACAGAAATCATCCCATGCATATTATCTGACCACAGTGCAATGAAATTGAAACTAAATGACAAAAGAAACCAGAACAACCTGCTAAATTCATGGAAATTGAACAACACCCTACTCAGCATCAATGAGTCACAGATGAAATTAAACAAGAAATTCAACAATATCTACAATTCAATAAAAATTCAAAGACAATGTACCAGAATTTACCCGATGAGATGAAAGCAGTTCTCAGAGGGGAAATCATAGCTATGAACTCACACATTAGGAAAACAAAATGGGAACAAATAAACACCCTAATGTTGCACCTCCAGCATCTAGAAAAGGAAGAACAAACCAAGCGCAGAGCCCGAGAAAGGAAGGTATAAAGATTAGAGTAGAAATTAATTCAATTGAAATAAAGAAAACAGTTCAAAGAATCAACAAATCAAAAAGCTGATTCTTTGAAAGACTAAATAAAATCAATAAGCCCCTAGCTAACCTCATCAAAAAGAGGAAAGAAAAAAATTCAAATACAAGCAATAAGGAATGAAAAGGGTGAAATTACCACAGAGTGAGTGGAAATTCAGAAGATTATCAATAGCTACTTTGAGAATTTTTACACTCACAGAAGACACAAAAGAAATGGGTAGATTCCTCAAAAGGTACAAATTATCAAAACTGAATCAAGCAGATATAACAACTCTCAATAAGCCAATAATAGCCAATGAAATATGAAACATAATAAAAACCCTGCCGACAAAGAAAAGTCCATGTCTTCATAGATTCACAGTTTAATTTTGCAAGAAATTTATAGAAGATATAATTCCTACACTCTTCAAACTCAATATTGAAATTGAAAAAGAAACAGTACTCCCAAAATCATTTCTTGAGACAAGTATTATACCTGGTTTTTGAGTCCCAAACCAGGGATAGACACAACTAAAAAACAGATCTACAACCTCCTCATGAACATAGATGTAAAAATCCACAATAAAATGCTAGCAAATAGAATAGAGCAAATCACCAAGAAGATAGTACACCAAGACCAGGTAGGATTCACCCCAGGGTTGCAAGGATGTTTCAATAATAAAAACTCTATAAACGTGATATGCTGTATTAATAGACTGAAATCTAAAAGCCCCACAATCACCTCAATTGAGGCAGAAAAAGCTTTTGACAAAGTCCAACACTCATTCATCATGTTCGAAGTCCTACAGAAAATTGAAATAGAAGACCTCTACCTCAATTTGATAAAAGCCATCTATGAAAACCCTATGGCTAATATAATTCTAAACAGGGAAAACTTGAAATCTTTTACTCTTAGACCTGGTACAAGACAATTATGTCCTCTATCACTCCTCCTATTCAGTATAGATTTGGAATGCTTAGCTAGAGCCATTAGACAAGAGGGAGAAATAAAAGGAATAAGAATAGGTAAAGAAGAAGTTAAATTATCACTATTTGCAGATAACATGACATTTTACTTGGAAGACCCAAAAAATTTCACCAGGAATCTACTAGAATTGATACAGAAATCCAGTAGCATAGCAGGATACAAACACTATGCTCAATAGGCAATAGCACTCCTCTGCACTGATAACAAATACCCTGAGCGGGAAACTATAGAAATAATACCTTTTACAATAGCACTATGGGAAATGAAATACCATGCAATTCACTTAACCAAAGAAGTCAAAGATCTTTTCACAGAAAATTACAGTACCCTAAGAAAAGAGATTGTAGAGAATTTCAGAAAATGGAAAGATATTCCTCCTCATTAATAGGAAGAACCAACATCATGAAGATGGCTATACTCCCAAAATTGTTGTACAGATTTAACACAATCCCTATCAAACTGCCACCGACATACATCCCAGACCTAAAGAAATTATTCCTAAAATTTATTTGGAACCAGAAAAGACCTAGAATAGCAAAGGTAATCCTGGCCAACAAAGACAAGGCAGGGAGGCATCATAATTCCTGACTTGAAATTGTACTACAAATCTACTGCGGTAAAATCAACATGGTATTGGCAGCAAAATAGACCTGAGGACTAATGAAATAGACTAGAAGACCCAGAGGCCTCTACGAACACATTCAGTCACCTGATCTTCGACAAAGGGGCGAAACATGCATATTGGAAGAAAGATAGCCTCTTTAACATATAATGCTGGAAAAACTCACTTTCTAAATCCTGAAAACAAAGACTTGACACAATTTATCACCATCCACTAAGTTAAAGTCAAAATGAATTAAAGATCTAAACATTAAAACAGAAACACTCATTCTCCTGAAAGAGAAAGTAGAACTCTAGAAGACATATGGATAGGCAAAGAATTCATAAAGAAACATGTATTCTCAGGGGAAATACTTGAAAGAATTAACAACTGGGACCAACTCTTATTGAGAATGTTTTCATGTCAAAAGAAATTGTCAACAAAGTGAAAAGACAACCCACAAATTTTGAAAATATCTTAAGTAATAAGCACTCAGACAAAGATCTGTTCTCTAGAATTTATAAAGAACTGAGATACATTATGGCCCTCAAATTTAGAGACCCAATCCAGAAATGGGCATCTGACATGAATACACACTTCTCAGAGGACGAAATTGAAGACTTGAATAAATATATGAAAACATGCTCCAAACACTTTCCATTCATGAAATGCAAGTTAAAACAACACTGACATACTATCTCACTCCAGAAAGAATAGCTATTATAAAGAAATCAACCAACAACAAACGTTGGAGAGGATGTGGGGAAAAGGAAACAATTTTCCACTGCTGGTGAGTATGTAGATTGGTACAACCATTGTGGAGATCGGTGTGGAGACTCCTTTCAAAGCTAGGACTGGAAATCCCATTCAAGTCAGCTATCACACTACTGGGAATTTTCATGGAGGAGCGGAAAACATCATATCGTAGTGATATATGTGTACCTATGTTTATAGCAGCACAATTTGTGATAGCAAAATCTTGGAAACAACCAAGATGTCCATCACATGAGGAATGGTTGAAAAAGATGTGGTATTTCTATATAATGGAGTATTACTCAGCTATTAAGAATGATAAGTTTGAAGCATTTATATTGAAGTGAATGCCACTTGAACATATACTTTTAAGTGAAATAAACTAGACACACATGTGTAAATATCATATAGTCTCCCTAGTGTAAGAAGTGAAATGAAGAAATGCAAATAGAAATGTACAATAACAACTAAAAACAATTGAGTCAGATAGGACAAACTGAATGGCATATGTAGCAGGATACTCATTAGCTTTTCTTCTGGATGGTTATCAACCTAAGTTTCAGATCAAAAATTGGAAAAATTGAAGGGCCACAAGATCAGTCAACAGTTTGGCCCTAGCTTTTCAAGGTCAGTGAAGACTCTGGACATAGTAGAACCTGTACTGTAGCATCATGGAACTCAGCTGTGCGCAAATTTTCTGATTATGGAGTGACAGAGGAATGTGATTGATGATCTATACTGTGTATAAGGGAAGTCACCTGGAGAGAAAACTTTCTTTCAGGCTTCCTCAGAGAGTAAAATGGTCAAGCAGTGGCCATGACTTATCCACAGGGCTGACACTGACCAAGGATCTATAGTGGTACAGCATTACACGATCAACCCTGAGGGGACTTGACTGACTTCATCAGATATAAAACTTACATTTTTTGTTATATAGGTTTTGCTTTATCTGAGTCTTCACCATCCAGCAGAAAATTATGAAAATGAGGTATATAAAATAAAGCCATAATAGTATGCTGAGCTGTAAATGGCTCTAGTCAACAACTTCTTCAGATACCCACTGCTATTGTGGACTGCTGGACTGTGTTGTATTGTTTCACTGAATTCAAGCACCTGTAAAAACTGAATGTCAATAGAATACCCACCTCTGACAGGCCTAAACAAAAAGAGGGGGATGGAAAGGAAGGACTATTTTATGTTTCTGTAAACAGTAAGGATAAATATGCAGTACTTTCATGTAGTTCTATGAGAAAATAGATTTGCACTAGTAGTGTTTGGCCAGGATATCCTGTCTGCTTCTTATACTATGGATAAGCACTAGGAAGATAACAATGTAGAAAGTATTAATTATTGAAAATGTAGTGTAATTCAGTTTTTAAAAAAAGATTGGTATACAGCTACATTGTCTTAATTCATTGATTAGAGGCATCTGCTCTAATAGTGTTTGTAAACAGAATATCATGTATGCACCTTGCACAACAAAATATCACTATGAAAACAATATTCAATGTATTAATTATTGAATCTGATCTACTAATTTGATTTGAAACTGTTTATTGCCATTTGTTTTTCAATAAAATTATGGAAAACAAAAAAAAAATAATAACAATATTTTCTTCAAAAAAACTAAATTGAAATCTATGCTTAAACTCCTAAAGAAAAATCTACAAAGGATAATTAGTTGAAAAACAATGAAAGATGTATTACAATTAAAAAGAGTAGGGCCTGCTGGTTAGCTAAGTTTTTATGCATGCAAACACAGTCAGGTGCAGGATACCAGAGTTGGATCTCCACCTCCGCCTGCCTTACCCGACCTGCCCTTAAGGCAGCCTGAGGCAGCCAAGAAAAAAAAGAAGAGTAGCACAGTTAAATGCATAATTTTGACCTAAGAAAAGTGAGGAAAGACTGCAGGAGCATTTGAACTATTGGATCCCAGAGTATGGACAGAGTGTTGCAGGAGGAGAATCCAGCAGAGGACGAGAGAGACCTGATCAATCTCTCTTACAGACAGAAATCTTGAGTAACGTGCGAAAGAATCCCCGAGTCAGAGAGTGGCTTTCCTTGAGGTGTGTATAGTGTGTTTGAGAGAACTTTTCAACAAAGTTTTACAGTGAAAATGTTTAAAATCTAAGACCAATAATCAGGCCTATTTCCTGGCTAATAGAGCAGAGTGTTCACATTTTGAGCTCTTCAATTTTGACTAGTGAAACCAGTTGTGCAGGAAGCCATATCTGACCTGCATGGGTGACTGTCCTCACCTTACTCAGTACCTGCAGAAAGGACAGAATATTAAGATAGGTTATTAACTGAGGAGAGTGCAGAAAATTTTAGGTGCTGTATGATAAAACAATTCAGAGAACATATAGTATATATTAACAGATCATAACTTGCCTTTGTTAGGTTGATCTTTAAGAATATGACATCTGCCTCATGGGGCAGGAAAAGGGTGCCATCCTAAGGGTCAAGGTTGTCTCTTCCACATAACGACAGGTTAACAAGAAAAAAAAGTGTGCGAGTTTTACCTGCAAGGGAACTTTTGAATAAAATTCTGCTTTTGTGCTTAGGTTTTCTTAAGCATGAATGTTATGTGGTAATTAGGTTGGACCAAAAGGCTCTGACACGATGCTGCTAAACTGAGAAGGGAAACAGCAAGATTTGCTTCTTCAGGTTCCTTTTGGACTCTGTGGTGCTCCTTTTCTCTAGGTATTATGCAAGCCCCCCTCTAAAATTAGGGTCTTAGGACCTATGTATTACTACACGATAAGGGAGGTAGAGAATTTCTTCAGATTACTCCAAGATAGAAAGATGAAGGGCTGCTAAGATAGCTCAAAAGACTAAGCACCTATCTTGGCAAACCCAAGAAACACTTTTCTATCCCTGGTCCCACATGCCACCTTGCCCCTACCCCTGGGGGTTACTGAGCCAGTGATGGATTCTGAGCATTCTAGTGCACACCTATAATCCCAGTGCTGGGGAGGATGAACACAGGTGGATCACTGAGTCTGAGTTGAGTAGTGAGATCCTGTACCAAATATATAAATGAAGGGGAGGGGGGGCTTTATGTGTGGCCTTAAGTGAAAGTTCTAGTTTCTATGATCCACCTTAAAATAGACAGATTCTATATTTGTCCTGCAGTATAGAAGTGGAAGCAGATCCAAGAGAGCAGGGTGACAGGATCTTTGTGGCTAGGGCTGTCTCCGAGTGCTTCACCTGGAATATGGTTTGCTAAGCCCCAAACCTTTTAGGAAGGGTGTTTCAGACACCTTTCATGAGGCCACTGAATTTCTTAAGATGTGGTCTTACTACCAAGAACAGTGACAACAATTTTATAAACTATGCCAAAACATTCATTTTTAAGTTAGTCATTTGTTCCAAAAATATAACTTTTAATATATAATTTTACGAATATATAAGTTTTAAAACAAAGCCAACTCAAGGAAATTTTTAAAAAGTCTGTCATGCTTAATAAATATATTAATAATTAAATAAAAGCCAGGCGTGGTGGCGCAGGCCTGTAATCCCAGCACTCTGGGGGTTGAGGCAGGAGTATTGTTGTGAGTTCGAGACCAGCCTGAGCTACAAAGTGAGCTTAAGGCCAGCCTGAACTGCATAGTGAGACCCTGTCTCAAAAAGACAAAAATAAATAAATAAATAAAATATATTTAGGACACACACAAATGTAGCAGAAATAGTCAAGAGGTTAAATGAAGACACTAAAACTAAAAAGTCCTGGCACGTCTCTCTCCACAAAATTTTATGTCTGGATACCATCTTGCTTCCTCGCCTCGCTGCTTCAGCTGCTGCTCTGCCTTCCACGATTGGAGACACCGCATTTGGCCTGTGTGCAGAATGAAAACGCATGGGGCCTCTGGAAACTGTTTACATACTTAAAGCATTGAATCAGGGTGATTTTAAGCAGGCCACCCGTTTCAATTACAAAAGCCTTACATAGAGGAAGATAAGTGAGAGCTGCCAAAGTTAGATGCTTGTCTTTGTTCCAAAAGATTGTCAAAGTTAGAATACATGCACAATTTACAGTTTGTGTTGTTCTTGATGGGAGTTGGGGTTAGAGTTCTGTCTGTCTCTGTCTGTCACTCCTTCCCCTTTTCCCTCTCCCTCTCCCTCTCTCTGTTTCTCTGTCCCTGTCTCTCTCCTTCTCCCTCTCTCTCCCTCTCCTCATCCCCCTCTTCTTCTCCCTGTCCCTGTCCTTCCCCCCTCCCTCTCTTTCTATCTCTCTCTCCTCTCTTAATTTAATTCAGGCCCTCCTGAGAATGAAGCAAGGGATCAAGTACTGAGCTACATTCCCCATAACCACCTGTTCTATATGGAAAATGAAATTCTCCAGGCACCTTGTCTAGCTTCACGTAGAACTCTCAAGGGGCTGCTGCTTCTGCTTGGCACATGGAATTTTAACCAGCTGATGTAGTGCACCAGTTTCTCTCTAGGTGCAGCTTCTTTTTGGTTTCCTTAAAGCCTCAAACCTGGAAGCCTCTCCCTGCTCTTTCCTTTGTCCCTCTTTTCTCTTTGTCTTGAAGTCTCAGGTATGAAGACATCTCTTCAGGCTGCGCCTATATCTTTGCCTGTGCTTGTATGTTTCTTGGCCCTTCCTTTTCATTTTCCCTAGAAGAGTATGTCCGATGTTGGTGAAGTTGCTTCCCATTGGTCTCCTCTAAACCCCGCGGTGTGGGGCCTCAGGACTGACTGTGCTGCTGCCTGGTCTTTGTAGTCTAAGATTCTGGCATGTAACATGCACTCATGCATGTTTGGTGAAAGGATGACTTGAAATGTGAACTAAAATGTATGTGAGGAGGAAAAACACTAAGGTTGTTTACCAGAGGACACAAATGACATTGTCTAGAGCATCATTCTTACTATTTCAGATTTCGTTTCCAAACAGAGTTTTAGCTGTTTATAAGTATCTTCATACTATTAATTTGTATTCATACGATGCTTCTTATATAAATTATCACTTTTTAAAAATGTCTTCTCTACTTATTTAAAGTCAAGTTAGAAGACAGATTTTTTCATTTATTTTTTTCCATTTATGTATTTGGTACAGGGTCTCACCACGCAGCTCAGACTTGCAGTGATCCCCACTGTTCACAGTCTCCCCATGCTGGGATTACAGACATGTGCCACCATGCTTCTACTCAGTCCCCAGCTCAGTGCACCCCGGCATGCATGTGGGGCTGCGGATCGAACCCTGGTTCTTGTGCTTGCCAAAGCAGACACTAGTCCACTGAGCTATCTTTCCAGGCTTTTGAAGCCAGATTTTATAATGACAGTTTGTATATACCAAACAGTTCTGTTGAGATTTTGTATTGCTTTTTAATCAGTTTCAGTCATTTATGTCATTACAGGAAGTGGTCTTTACCATATAAATCATTAAATTTTGGCCAGAGATGTAGCTCAGTGGCACAAGCACCTGCATGGTAAGCTCAAGGCCCTGACTTTGATAATAAGTACTAAAAAAAAAAGAAAAAAAAAAAAGAAAGAAAGAAAATCATTACATTTTGGCAGAGTTAGAGTTTTCCTATGTGAGTGTCTCTTTTTTAATTTGTTTGTTTGTTTATTTGTTGCAGTAGCAGGGATTGAACTCAGGATCCTGCACTTTCCAGGGAGGCATTATTTCTACTGAGCTATTTCCCTGGCACCTTTTAATTTCCAATTTATTAATTCTTTTTCTTTCTTGCTCAGTCTTGGTAAAAACGTGTCAACTTTCAAAATTTCCTTTTGGTGATAGCTTTCTATTATTTTCATAGTCGGTTTCACTCAATCCTTGAGTCGTTATTTTCTTTATTATATTCATTTTAATGATTAATCTTATTGACACAATACACATAATGGTCATATTCATCACAGAAGTGTCGCAACTGTACACAATCTATCTTAATTTCTCTTTTTCCCCTCTCCTTCCCTTCCCCTCAGCACATTTTCCCCTCTTTATTTACAAAAGCCTTCTTTCAATTTTCTTCCTTTCATTCTTTCTCTGTCTTTCCTTTTCTCTCCTCCCTTTTCCCCTCTTGCCATCCTTCATTCCCACCCTCATTTGAATATTTGCTTCCTATTTCCCAGAATCTATTATACATTTGGCCTTTATCTTTTCAGTTTCTCACACAGAGAAACAAGGTGATATTTATTTAATGAATGAATGAAATCAGGGCAGGGAATACAGGGTCTACAGCATCTCACTATGTACATCAGACACATAATGATTCTCCTGTTTTATAGACATCTATTTCTTAATTAACCCTCATGACAGATTGCTGTCCTAGGTATATGCAAATCTACTTATGTACCATATGTGTAGCTGTGCTTTACATATTTTAAAAAGTATAAGGTGCATACACGACACCGAAAAATTATGAAAACATTTTGCAATGTATTGATTTGTTGAATCTGTCCAGTTAATTTGTCTTGAAACTGTCTCATTGCTATTTGCTCTTCAATAAAAATAATAATAATATATAATAAAAATAAAAAATAAGGCCATAATAAAACAGTAAATATTTTATTTCTTCTAAGAAATAAAATTTTTCTCATTGTTGTGAGTAAATTCGTTCATGTTGAGAATATGTACTTTAAACCTTAGTCTTTAAAATCAATGTTGTATGGTTTTCAACTCTTCACACCTATAGTTTAAAATTTATTTTAATTTGAAACAAAATGGCAGATTTTTTTATTGCTTTTACTTATTACAGTTAGGTTCATTTTATTACTGAGAGAAGTGTATAGCCATATGCTCTTTATTAGAAAGAAAACCAATAACATGTGTTAAAATATAAAATGAGATCATCTTTGAGACAGTAATCCCACTTCTGGGAGCATGTTTTGTGCATGAAGGGTTGAGTGTAAGTGTTTACTGCTATATCATTTATAATTTAAAAATTCCCTAGACCAATAGGGATACCAGGGTATTAGAAGGTGACTACAAATTCCAAATACCTCCATATTTCTAGCATTACAGGTAGTTGAATTTCTGTGGTAGGTTTCAGTGTGTGTGAATTGTCTAGGGAGCATTTGGAAATCTCTGGAGATACTTTGCTTTGTAACAAAGGAGGAAAGTGAGAGGGATATGCTTTTGAAATCTAAGGGGAAAAATAATTAATTCTTTTCAATAAACTATTAGAAATTAGTAGTACAGTTATCTTAGCTATCGTGTGTGTGTGTGTGTGTGTGTGTGTGTGCGTGTGTGTACAATCCCTTCCTTTTTCCTTTCTTTTCTACTTTCCTTCATCCCATTTTTTTGCATGTTTATATTTGGTAATCTGGACAACTATTTTTTAGAAAACCATATACAATATAACAGCCATAGTTGATTTTTTATCAACTGGTTTTGAAATTCAGTATTGTTTTTAATAATTTTTAAAGTTTTTATTCCATTTAAAACTAAAACAATATAAACAGTCAGACAAAAATTTTTTTTTGTTACATTGTTTTTTTTTTCTGGTACCAAAGATTGAACTCATGACCTTGCACTTGCCACACAGGCACATGTGCCACTGAGCTATCTCCTAGCCCGCCCCAAAAAATATAGTGAATGCTGCTGCTGTAGGTCATACCAGAGCAAGTCTGGCTCCTAAGCACATGGTGCCTTGTCCTCAGCCTCCTTATTTGTTGGGTCAGCTCTGAACTTCTGGGTCTTCACAAAACTTAACATGACCATGTAAATGAAATGCTTTATTTATTTATTTATTTAGTTTAGTATTTTGGTGGAGCCAGGGATTGAACTCAGACCCTTGTGCTTGCCAGGGAAGCACTTATTCTACTGAGCCATCTCCCTAGTCCCTAAAATGCTTCTACCTGATTCAGGACACTGACGCAGCCCCAACAATGCAAGCAAAAACACACAGGAAAAAGGATTTCCAGAACTGATTGAGAAAGCAACAAGAGCAGAACGAGCATGTGCCAAGAATGGGGCAGCACTGTGAGGGGGAACTTAATGAAATATGCGTGTTTTAAAAAGAGATTTGTGATTACACCTCATCCAGTTGACCTTCCAGAGAAGGTTAGTTAATAAATTGCAACATCTATAGAAAAACAAGTGAAAACCCGTGATGATGTATGATATGCAAAATTCACAGATTATACTTTCCCTCTTGAGCACCAACAAATAATTATCCAGGCTAATATATCAATAATGCTAAGCTCAAGAAATATTGAATTATAAAATTTTACAGGAAATATTGTAGAATTAGAAAACAACATGCAGGAAAATAGGTTTAGTACTAACTCATTTTTTAAAAGTGGACAAAATGGCACTCCCTCAAGCACATATAAATATATAGTTCATGTTATAGTGCTATTTAAACACGGATAAATGTAATGAAATTTTTAAAAATCATTATATTACCTGGGGGAGAGAAGAAACAGGAAGTTGAATGAATAGAGCAAGGGATAACTGAAAGCAAAATCTCATATTTATGAAAAATTATGTTTGTGCTTAGGAATAGGAATAAAATTTAAGAAAAACATAACTACTTTTAAATTTACTTAAATTTAATAACTTACTTCTTATTAAGCTCACTATCATTTCTTGTGTTCTATTCTTCCCCTTAAGGTTTAATTTGCTTTCAGGTGAAGTATATCCTGTAAGATGTTTTAGGAAATGTTAGTGTGTAGTAATCTGTTTTAGTTTTATATTTCTGAAAATATCTTTACATTTAGCTTCTCTTTTTAAAAATCAGTCACTTGGGGTTGACCACATAGCTTAGCAGACTGAAGTTCTTGCTTCAGCAGAGAGCAATGGCCTGAGTTCAATGCCTGGTATGCTGTGCTGGTCCCGCCCTTGGAACATGCTGAGTCAGCAATTGCGACTGGGCATGGGAGTTCATGCTTGTAATCACAGTGCTTGGGAAGCTGAAAACAGGAGAATCATTATAAGTCTGGTCTATGTAGTGAAACCCTGTACACCCTGTCATAAAATTTAAACAAAACAAAACAAAATGATTACCTGACTTAGGAATCAATCTAACAAAGCAAGTAGAAGATTGTTGCATTGAGTACTACAATACTCTGAAACAAAGAGATTGAAGAGGCTATCAGAAGATGGAAAGATATTCCTGGCCCATGGGTACTGAGAGTCAACACAGTGAAAATGGACGTACTTCCAAAATTGTTCTACACACTTAATACAAATCTAATTAAAATACTGTTACCCTAACTCACTCAATCAGAGAACACATCCCTAAAATTCATTTGGACCATATGAGACCGAGATGAGCAAAAGTAGTTTTGGACAACAAAGGCAAAGCAGGGCGTAGCAAATCCCCTGACTTGAAATTATACCATAAAGCTACTGTGATAAAAACAGGGTGGCACTGGAAAAATAATAGATATGTCGATTAATGGAAAAAAATTTAAAAAAGCAGAAACAACTTCAGACATGCTCAGGTGCTTTATCTTTGACAAAAGAGCAATACACATTTATTGAAAGAAAAATAGCCTCTATAATATATGATGCTTGAAAAATTGGCTTTCCATGCGGGCAAAAACTAAAACTAGACACATGTCCATCTCATGAAGTAAACTAAACTGAAAATATATCAACAATCTAAATATTAAAACAGAAACACTAAATATGCTGGAAGATTTACATGGAACTCTTAAAAAACAGGTATAAGAAAACAATTGTATAGGAAATGGTGCGAAGCATCAACAATTGGCATCTTGTCTAATTAAAAAGCTTTTGCACAGAAAAAGAAGTTACCAACAGAGTAAAAAATAGAGTCTACAGTGTAAAAAGCAAACATCTTACCCAGTCATTTACACAAAGGGCTATTATCTAGAGCATATGAAGAATATTTTAAAATATCACACACTCCAAATTTCAGGACACAAGCACAATTGGTCATCTAAAATGAGTAGACATTTCTCAGAGGAACAAATAGAAAATAAATATATGAAAATGTTCAGCATTACTAATTATATCAGGGATGCAAATTCAAACAATTCTGAGATTTTATCTTACTTCAGAAAGAATCACTATTATCAAGAAATCAACCAATAACTAGTACTGGAGAAAGAGAAACCCTTCTGCACTGTTGGTGGTAGTGCAAACACTGAAAAATCAGTGTGGAGATTCCTCAAAAATCTGGGACTGGATGTTGCATTTCACTCAGCTATTCCCCTTCTTGGTATCTTCCTGAAAAAACATCATGCCACTACAATATATGTGTGCCAGTGTTTAGAACAGTACAACATATCAGAACTAAATCATAGAAACAACTCAAATATCTGCCAACCATCAAATGAATAAAAATGAAATTTTTTTTCATATAATACAGCACTAGGTAAGAATGCTAAACTTGAGACACTTTTAGTTAAACAAGTGGACGTTGAGACCATACTCAAGTCCATACTTCAAGTGAAACAAATTGGACACATGTGTGAGTATTGTATTGTATCTGTGTGTAAGAAACTGTAAGTGCAACTAAGAAGCAAAGTAAATATTAGATATTGTGAAATATAAAGTCATTGTTCAAGGACAAGTGACTTTAAGCAGGGGGATGGGTTTATAGGAAAGAAAAATGGGAACGAAAGGATAAAAGAGAAACAAAGCTTTGTAAATTAGGGGGGAAGAGGGGTTTAGTTACTCGTCTCTCCTTGCTGGGAGGAACACTCAAAAGGAAGGAAGGAAAGGTTTATTTAGCTCACAGTTTCTGGAGGTTTCAGTCCATATTCAGCTGGCTCCAAGGCAGAGGGGCACAGGGCAGAGAGCAGCAGTTCATGGTGGCCGCACAGCAACAACAAAGAAGAAATAGATAAAGAAAGTCCGTCTCTGTCTGTTATGTTACATTCAGGCTCGCTGCCCCAGGATGGAGGAAGTACTCACACCCATAATCCCCGCAGTATTAAAATCCGTAATACCAGCCTTGGATCACATATAATCTCAGTGGATCATGAGTCTCACAAACTCTGGAAGTCCCCACCCCATGACTACATGAGGCTTTGGGAGGGGGCAACAATTAGACACAAACTGTAACAGGGTTGAAGAGAGGGGAAGAAAATGGGGAAAAAGAACCCTCCTACCACACTCATGCCTGAGCAAAGCCTGTCTGACACACGTATCTTCTCCATATTCTACATCACAACTTTCCTGCTCTTAAGAAAACTAGACAATGCTTTAGCACTATGTGCATGGAGAATGTTTAGAGCACTAAAGTCAGAAATCAAAATGACAAAAAGTTTTAAAAAGGTGATAAGCAACTCACCAAAAGAATATGTATCCATAGTAATCCCAGAAAAACCAGGTCAAGCACAAGCTTGTTCAGCCTCAGCCAGAATACTCTGCACAGGATGACACTGCTTTTTTTTCCCTTCAATTTCTCTTTTCTTTTTCCTATTCCTTTTCCTTTCCTCCTCTCCCCTTCCCTCCCTGTCCTTCCTCTCTGATTTTCTTTTCATTCCTTTCTTCCTTCCATGAAGGATGACAAAACAATGTAAATCTTAATTTGTAGTTCATAAATATTGTTTTTTCTTCAATCAGATTTTATCAGTACATTTTAGATATACACAATAACATTCATCGTAGAGAACTTGTACCTGTACATGATATAACCTATATTTTTCCCACTCTCTCCCTTCCCCCCTCCCCATTTACAAAAGCTTTTTTCTGTTTTGCTTCTCTTATTTATGTTTTTACTTCCCCCTTCTTCCCTCCCCTTTTCCTTTTATCCTCCCCATTTGAACATTTTCTTTCTATTGCACAATACTGATTATACATTTTTTCCCTTACTTACACTTTCGATTTTCCACACCAGTGAAAAAATGCAGTATTTTCACTTCTGTGTCTGCTTCATTTCACAAGACTTTAGTCTCAGGTGCATCTATTTTCTTAGAAATATCTCAAACATTTCCTTCTTTATGGCAGAGCAGTACCACATATGAGTGTTGTCTACCAATTCACCAGTTGATGAACATTTGGGTTGTTTCCCACACTTGGCAATTACAAACTGTGTCGCTGTAATCATGTATGTGCATACATATCTGTTCTTTTTTTTTTTTTTTTT
>PVKA01011133.1:47861-62217 GCA_004027165.1 Ctenomys sociabilis | reverse complement strand
TTTTTTTTTGGTATTTTAGTGCAGGGTCTACCTATGTAGATTGGACTCATAGTGCTCCACCTGTGTGCAGCCTCCCAAGAGCTGGGATTACAGGCCTGCACCACCACACCCAGTCTGAGTCACAGGCTCAGCGCACCCCAGGGACGGGGCCAGTGTAGCACCCGAAGATTCAACCCTGGCCACTGCATCTGCCTAAGCAGGTGCTTTCATCCACTGAGCTGTTCTGCTGGCCCTTAAACTGTCTTGTCATCCAGTATCTTTTCCTTTTGTTTCGGCTGATAGTGAGTTAATTATATCTACTGGATCTGACTGTTGTGGAAACCAGAAAGCTCACAGTCCATAGAGGCCATAATCGGGGAAATGAAATTAAGACCTGGCAAAAATGCCTGATTTTTTCCAAGTTCCAAGCAATTTATATTTAGATACAAAATCCAGTTCCCCTTTTCCCATTTGTCATTCTTTTCAATCCATTAGTCAATCTTGTCAGTAAACATCTAATCAGTTACTATTATGTAGTTGACATTGTGTAGGGTAATTTGGGAAGGATTTTTACAAAATATGAAGTCTTCCTTCATGTGGTTCAACATCATTAAGCATTCTGGATGAAAATTAATATGCAAAATTTTAAATAAAATAGTAAATATATTATATTCTCCAAGTTAGACATGTTCTCCCCCAAACCAGCTATTCTTTATACTAGTTTAGGGATTTTCAAGAGACGGAAGTCCTTAAATAACCCATGCTACAAGGAAAATTTTTATTATGTATAATATGTGTTTATTTTGTTGAAGTATAAGCCTTGTTTGCTTTCATTTTTTTGTTTCAGAAAGATTAATCATGAGAAACAGTTACAGTAATTCTTCCAAAATTTATAACACACTTCTGGTACCTCCTAACTGAAGAAAATAATTATTGTTGCTAAATAGGAAATATTACCAGTACTTGAAAAATATGTGTCTGTATATACACTCATAAAGTTTTATAAATACATAAAAATAACTAAAATATTATGAAGGATTTATCTTTTTAAAAATGTTTATTATTTTGAAAACAGGATCTCACTACACAGTTCAGATTTGTAGTGTTCCTCTTGTCTCAGCCTCCCCAAGCCTGGGATTACAGACATGCACCACCATGCCCAGTTTTGGTGACCAGCAAGGAACAACCAAGGTTCTAGGGCCAGCACAGCATGTGGTACAGAAAATTGAACCCAGATCCTTCTGCTTGCCAGGTGGGTGCTTAGACTGTCAAGCTGTCTCCCCAGCCCCAGGAACTATCTTCTTGTATATGTAATTTCTCTAAGTCGATTATAGAAAGTTCCTAAACAGTGCTGAAAAAAGATGTGACTTTTTTTTTTTTGTATTTTAGGAAAGGGTCTACAGGGTATTCAGGGTCTCACTAATCGATTAAATTTGTACTGATGTGCCTGTTTACAGCTGCTCAAAAGCTAGGATTATAGGAACGCACCACCATGCTCAGTCTAAAAAAAAAAAGATGTGAGAATCAATAGAAAAGAACAAAAGATGCAGAAATCACTCCAGACATATACATCTACCCTATCTTTAACAAAGGAGCCAAATATATCCACTGGGACAAAGATGTCCTCATTGATAAATGGTACTGAATAACCTGACATGACAAAGACTTAAATTAAATCTGTGTCTATCACCATATACTAAACTAAAATAAAAATGGATCAAGAGCCTAAATATTAAAACAGAAACACTAAGTTTTCTGGAAGAAGAAATAGAAGAACTCCTGAAGACATTGGTGTAGGCAAAGATTTCATGAACAAACCCTCCATTGGACAGGAAATAACACGAAGACTCAATAACTGAAATCTCATCATATTAAAAGCTTTTGCACAATAAAATAAATCATCAATAGTCTGAAAAGATGACAGAGCAGGAAATAATTTTAGTCAGTTGTACTTCAAACAAAGAACTTAGAATGTATAAAGAAGTGAAAAACTCAGACCTTCCAGATTTAATGATCCAGTCAAAAGATGGTCATCTGAGATGAACACACAATTCTCAGATGGACAAATAAAAATGATAAATACATGAAAAAATGTTCAGCATTAGTAGTTATTAAAGAGATGCAAATTAAAATAGTATTGAGATTCCATCTCACCCCAGAAAGAACAGCTATCATCAAGAACTCAACTATTAACAAGTGATTGGTAAGAAAAACATACTGTTGGCCAGAGTATAGGCTGGTGCATTGTAAATAAGCTCAGAAATTTCTCAAAAAATTAGAATTAATGATCCCATTTAACCCTCCCCTTCCACTGAGTATCTTCCATGAAAAATTAAAAACAGAATACTACAGTGATACATATTTGTACCCACTTTTATAGAAGCACAGCTTGTTATAGCTGAATTTTGTAAGCAACCCAAATGCCCATCAAATGAGAAATGGAGAGTGAAGATGTGGTTTATCTATACTGTGGAGTACTGCTCTGCCATAGAGAGGATAAATTTGAGGTATTCCTAGGTCAATGTATACAGCTTGAGGCCATAATATAAAGTGAAATGAATAGTGCTCAAATGTGTAAACATTGCATTTTCTCCCTGGTGTGAAAAATTGAAAGAGTAAACAAGGATCAAAATGTATACTAGATACTGTGAAATTAGTAGAGATTTTGTTCAGAAAATTTCAAGGTTGTAGGAATTTCCTGGCCTCAAATAACTCACTTGTATAGGGTAATATACAAGTGCAGAAAAATCTGAGAAAATGCCAGTGTGGTACTAATGTCTTTATGTATTTAAAAAGTTACATTTTCTGAATTTATTAAAATATATTTACAATACAGAATTCCTTATACGTAAGATAATTGAACCACTTAATATTCTTGAGGTTTATTATAGTACTTAAAATTATGCTGCATTCTCCATGGATTTATTCATCTATTGATTCATTCATCAAACATGTATGTGATGCGTATATTGTGCACCATGCCAAACAAATAGTATACAGTTGGGTTTCGCATACTGACTTTGACATTTATTAGCTATGAAATTAATGGCATATTACTTCATATACATATAGATAGATGAATAGATACAGTTAGGTATAGATATATATGTATAAATGCATAGATAGATTAGATAGATAGCTAGATAGATGATGATAGATAGATGATGGATGGATGGGTGGGTGGATGGATGGACAGACAGACAGATGGATGGATGGACAAAGAGAAGAGATGTTAGCTTTCCTTTGCTGGAGCAAAATTCCTGACTCCTGCAGCTTAGAGGAGGCAGGTTTATTATGGTGCACACTTTCAGTGGGTTTAGTTCAAGGCCAGCAGGCTACAGGCAGAACCAGTTTAATGTAAGTGAATGGCAGAGGAAAGTTGCCACAGTATGATGCTCAGGAAGAAGAGAAAAGGAGGGGAGGACCAGGGCACGAGGTTGATTCTTTCAAGTTAGGTTTCTAACTAGGTGAGGTGGCACTTGCCTGTAATCCCAGCTCTTGGGAGGCTATAAACAGGCAGATCACTATGAGTCTGATCTAGTAGTGAGACCTTGAATACTTTGTAGGTTCTTCCCCAAAATAAAAAAAAAAAAACCCAGTCAGATTTCTAGTTACCCACTCTTCTGACCAGACATTTACTTCTCTATGTGAGACTTTTGGTAGATGTCACCTTTTTTAAAAATCTAAAGCATAATTTTGTACATCTTGCTCACAAAATGTTTGTGTCCATTTGAATGTGCAAAATGAACTTAGTCCATCTCTAAGAACAGCCAATCTTAGCAGTTCTAACATTAAATGTTCAAGGCTAAAGTCTTTTCTAAGGCTAGTCTTAGCTGGGAGCTGGCTGGGAGCTGGGCAGGGGGTTAATTACTTCAACATGCAATAGCCCAGGGTAATAATGCCCATGTGGCTTCTCTCTTGCATTGCCTCTGCTCCCTTTCTGCACCTCGAACTTCCAGGCTTCTCCATTTCTCCTTTGGTTTTATTCTCACAGCCTCGCACACTACCCTCTCATGGAATCCCGGCAACGCCTGTGTCCTTGCCACACTTTTTCCCCCTACCCTCTCAAATCTTCTGATAGTTGGGTAGAAGTTTTCATGACTTTACAGCTCTTTCATTTTGCATCTCTAAAACCCAACATTGAGTGGATGATACCAACATCAGCTGCTGGCTCGAATAGTAACTTGACCCATCAGATGGTGATGCAGTGGAGTCTGACTACCTGGATGGCTGGGCTGGGGAATGTACTTCCCTAGGTGGGCCTGAGTGAAAGTCTGTGTTTTTGCAATCTAACCCTTGAGATGGGTCAGGTCTTGAGGATGCCCGAGATACCCTGAAGGAATCTGTCTTCCTTGTAATTATATTTATTCAGATATTTTTAACATCCATAATTTTCTTGACCATACATGCCTTCCAGTGAAACTACAAACTTCAAATCATTCCACTCTGATTTTTGCTTTTGCTTTTCACCATAGACTGGGCTACAAGCATCCAGCACTACTTATGCTACAGACTGAATGTTGGGCTGCTTTGAAATTTCCCCTGCCAGATTAATTATCTTTCACACTTAATCTCAGTCTATCATGCATTCTCAGGACCTGTGCCAAATGTAGATTAGTTCTTGCCCATAATGTAACATCTGTGGTCTCTCTTGCCCAATTACCAATAGAGATTTAGTCTCAATTGAAAAGTTTTGAGTTTGTCCTCTACTGCCTTCATGCCTGTCAGCACTGTGGCTTTCTGAGCTCTGACTAGTTTGACATATCAACTACTGCTTGACAACGGTCTAGGGCTTCTCTGTCCTACTTGTGCAAACTTTTCTGAAGTCCTCCCACACAGCATTTCCAAAGGCTTCTAAGCCATATGGTCAAGTAGTCACTCTACCAACCCACTGTCATTAGCAATTTCTGGATTAGTCAACTTTCCCACCACAATGACAGCATACCAGAAATCCACAATTTAGAAGAGTAAAGGATTTATTTTGGCCCATAGTTTTAGTGCATTCAGCCCATGTTTGGCAGACTCCAAGCAGAAATAGTATGATGAAAGGTCACATCAGAGAACAGCAGCTCATGATATGGGAGGAGAGATGCAAAGAGAAAGCAGGAGGTGCCAGGATCAGGAATATCCCCTTCCAAACCAGGCCCTCAATGACCTATCTCTTCCAAACAGCCCCTACCTCTCAATGTGAGATGTTTGTGGGAAGCTGTGGACTAACCCATGATAGTGAGTTTTCACGTCTTTATCTGAAAATGTCAGGTAACAATGATGTAGGCTGAGATGTTACATGAGATCTTGAATAAAAACACTTTTTAGGAAAACCTTTCCCCTACCTTGTGACTACATAAAAAGAATAGGTACTCCTTTCCTGATATGCTTTTTCCCCTCACTTACCTTCTTCTTTCCAGGGTGGGAGTAAGGAATGAATTCTATCCCTTGTGCGTTTGGACAAAGAAAGTGGGCTGAGGGTATTAGCCCTCCCTCTTGTTTTTTCTTTGGAATTTGCCGCCTGTTGAATGTTACTCTTCTACTTTGCTGTAGTGCATGTTTGGCAACAACTCCACGTAGGGAAGAGGTAGGCTTTCCCATTCATCTGCTACCAGGTGAGAGAGTTTGCCCAGGGAGCCCACTGTGCCTACCCCTACAAATCGTATTCTCCAGTTTCAACTTTGGCAAAAATAAAGTTGACATTTTGTCTCCATCTGCTTCTTCTAGATTAGATCTCAATTAATTTAAAAGTCAGGCAGACGACATAAATTTGCTACTGGAACCTCTCAAAATACTAACATGTTACATTTGTCTAATACATAGCAGATACTAAGGAACTTTTACTTCTCCGCTATTTTATATCCTCTATGCTATTTGTTATTTAAAAAATACGCACAAAGTTATCTTTCTCTCTCCAAGGAGCTTCCAGTTCAATAAAGGAGATAAGATGGATACACAAACAACTACAGTGTAAGAAGGCAGGGTAAATACAAGACAGGCACAAGGGAGGTACTAAGGGAATTAAGAGAACGAAGAGACAAGCCACTGCTGAATCAGAATGAGCTGCAGGGAGCAGGGACTAGCACTAATCGTGCGCTTCTGGGACTGAACAATACCACTTCAAGTTCCATAATTTCTTTAATACAGTTCCTTACAGAGTACTGCCTCTCACCACATGCCTTACTATCTCCTTCCTTTCTTGACTGACTGACACCAAAAGAAGGCGTCTGAGATTTCAACAACAAAGCCACTATTGCCATACCCAAAGCATTCATCACCAAGACTCAGAGGGTATTCTTACTTATTTGTGTCTTTTAGACTTGAAAGAAATCATATACAATTCAAGTCTGAAGCAGACATGAAAGTGAAAATCTGCTTTATCTCCTTTTAAGTCAGTCTTTAAAATGAAATCCATTATCACCCCCTAATAATTCAGAATAATCATGAAAACATCTCATATTTCAGACTTTACTTATAGGAAGCATCATATCTGGAACATACAAAAGCTGGAAGAAAATATAACTGATGCAAATTGCCCAAGATGACCTGACTCGCTTTCTGCATTTAGTGAGGGATGTGCAGATAGATGCATGACAGTCATAGCTCCCCCAGGTGACATCAGAAGAGTGCATACAGTGAAGAGGTCTCCTGTCTTGGGCTGACAGAGAGAGCAGCTCTCACAGGGGCCTCCTATTGCTGATGTATCAGGGAAAAATTTAGAAAAAGCCCACCAATTTAGCAACCTGTGCCACTTTCCAAGACGCTGAATCAGATGTAGTCAGGGAAAAGAGAAGGACTGTGCAGTGGGTCTGGGAGGGGCGGGCTGGAGAGACCTCCTTCCCAAGGTTTGCTTCCTGGTCCTTTAATTTCACTTCACTTTAGGGTGAAAGTTGCATGGCATGAAGAATCAATACTGTGGCTGCATTCACAATTATTTTGAGTTTCCTTGTCAGTTTTTTTTTTTCTTGTCAGTTTTTAAAATGAGCTGATTCTTTTAAACATTATATTAAATATTTTTTTATTTCTCAGAATATTCCCCAAATGAGCACTCTGTCTTGAATTTCTTGGGTGGGTGTTTGTGCTCCATAAAATAGTTAGACTTTGGAATGCCACCTATGAAAGGTAGATTGATCCTGCATTATAAAGGCTGTTTTTTTTTAAAATATCTGAAATGTAGATGGCTGGTGCCTGCTCTTGAAAAATCTGCATTATTTTTTATTGCTATCATAAATGAAATCATGGATGACTTATTTTTAAATGTTTTTATAAGAGATTATTTTATCAGTTTCTAAATAATAAAGTTATATTCCTTTCCAGAAGAACATACTAAGGGGGTTAGGAATAAATATATGTGATATGTAATTAGATGTAAGTCTGTTAAAATTGGCTTGATGTTTTGGTATAGGTTTACATGTGCTTAGTTTTCAGTGATCTACTGAAGACCAGTGATTCTCAGCATAGGAGTTCATGGGTAGAAATGGAGATTTTTATTTTTAAAAATCCATCTAGCTCATTTCATCAGTTTAAGTTACACTTTTTTGTTTCATTGCAGTTCTCAATTTCTTAACATGACATCTATTTTTCCTTGAATATAATTAATATCAAAATCAATAGACATCACTGATTGTTTGTCCTGCCAGATACATTTGGAAGGCAGACTCCACATGCATTGCCAGGCAAAGCCAACATGCATGAGGATGCCGCTAACCCTTTTACACCCTTTCTGTGTAGGTTTCCCAGTGGTAGAAATATATTCCTAAGAATAGTAAATGCATGTCATACTATTACAAACATATATAGAGTCAGCTGATTATGGCCATAGTATATATAATACATATATAATTCACAATTAATACAAATGTAAAAGACACAAAGAATATGCAACATTTTATTAAACAAAGGGCATGTAGGCCTAGAGATTGTGAAAGTGTAGACTTCTTGCAATGGCTGTTCCACTGTGTCAACTGGCAAAGTCTAGAAGCTTATCTAAGTAACTCAGCAGCTCTGCATCTTGGGATATAGAGGACACACCCTCGGCTGCCTGTTTGTGCTCCAGAATGTTGTAATAGTTGTTTCATTATACAAACTTGAGAAGTTTAGAAATTTAAGTAAGTGACTCAACATGGAGTCTGTGCAGAAGGAGGGCAGGGAGATTGTGTGAGCACTTCATCTGCCCCAGGGAAGGTAGCCTGCTTGTTAACAGCATAAGGAGGAAAAGTGGCTTGTCCCACAACTTTTTTCATGCTCTTGTTGCTATGCCTGTCTTCTGCCACCTTGAATAGCTGCTTCTGTGGCACTGCACCCTGCCCTAGGGCCAGCTGATTATCGACTGAAACTTCCACAAACTCTGAGCTAAATAAAACTTTCCTTTCTTTAATTTTGAGCACTGGGAATTTAGTCCCAGCAATGAAAGAGAAGTAACCAAGACATTTCTGTGATTATTTGCAAAATATTGAAGGGAATTTATCATAAATAATTTACCAATCAATTATGATGTAGTTTTGGATCTGTATCCCACACTGAGGAAGCAGCTGGTACATTATAAAACTCTTAGTAGTACTCCAGCAATACACCACCTGACACTGCTGAAGGGCACTGTTTAATTCAGCAGGCCCTTGTAGCTAGGGACACATCTATGAAGGAGACAGATGTTAGCCTTGGTTGGCCTCAACTTGTCACTAGGTCCTATTGACTAGGTCCCCTTTGGAGATGAGATAGAGAAGGAGAGAACAAAGATGCCATGGGCATTCCTGTAGGTGGGAGCATGAAAGATCAAGGAATGTAGGACAGAAGAGAAACAATAGTAACTGCAAGGAATCCAGTTGGTGTCTACAGTTCATGACATAGTTAAGCTATACTCTTCTAGTGTCTAGGCAATACTCTTCTGTAGCTTCACCACACTTAGAAAAAGAAAGACACTTCCAGTCTTGCAGCATTCTCAACAATACCATGAACCACCCGAGATTCTTTCTTTGCTTTATGTGTTTTTAATATTTTTAGTACCATCAAAGTGACCCTAGACTAATCCGTTAAATTTGTATATGACAGTAAAGGCAAGAAAGGGCAGTTATAAATTGTAATTCATTAGTGAGGAAATAAATTTGCTTGAAATCATCAGGTACTTTATTTTTTTGACCAAGGGAACTAGAGGCTTTTGCATTTCTATCAATGACTATAAAGGACATGAATTCTATAAATTTTAAAAAGCTGAAAAACCTAAAAAAGTCTTGTTCATTTATTTTACATATTTTCTTATATATTAAATAACCATCAGATTTTATGCTCGCTGGAAAATACAATAAAATTGCAGTTGAGAAAATTAGGTTAATTTTCATTCATTAGACACTGTCCTTATTAAAAAGTGAATTGATTTAATCCCTACAGAAAGCCCTAAGGCATGACAAAGCAAAATAGATATGTAAAAAGGTAGTATGCTCAACAACTTAGATTCTGGAGTATGTAGTCTCCGTACTTACAACCTTCAGAAGTACCACCGAGACAGTGATAAAATGCACTTTCGATTGCAGAGATCTAAGATGAACCCGTGAGTCTGCACTTCCTGCAGGGTCCCCTGTTGATAAAGCATGGAGCGGAAAGGGTCTCATTACCTCCTTCCTTTTAGTTAGTTTGTCAGATAATTATTAAACATTTGTTCATTATAGTAAAGGCATAGTCAGGGGACACAAGAGACTGTCTCTGGAGCTTTTAAAAACAGCTGCATTTGTTCATATATTGTATGACGTGTCTTTTTTCTATCTTGATTTATTTTATTTTATTTTTTTAACTTATTTTTTATTTTATTGAAGTAAAAATATCAATGAGACAGTTTTAAGATACCTTGACAAGATGGATTTGATAAATTAATACATTGCAAACTGTTCTCATAATGTTTTCATTTCATACAAGGTGCATACATATTATACTTACAGACATTATTATAGCAGATGTCTCTTATCAGTAAATTAAGAGAGTGTAGCTGTTTACTTATCTTATTTTTTATACCTAAATTACATCACAGATTCAATAATTAATACCTTCTACCTTGTTATTTTCCTAGTGGTTGTCCATAGTACTAGAAACCGACATAATATCCTGTCCAACCACCATTAGTGCAAATCTTGCCTCTCATGATGTGGCTTTTTGAAGTGCACATCTCAATGGATTTTAAGACATTCACAAACATATGCAATAGTAATGAAAGAATAGAATATGCGCTGATGCCCTTCCATAATACCTTACTATTGCCTTTCCTTGCCTTTAGGGTACTGCTTCTAAGTTTCATCCTTTTGGGGGGCATATAGAAATGTTTTATTCCTTTTTATGGCTACATAACATTGCATTGTATGAGCATACTGTTTTCTGTGTATGGCTTTCTAAGTTGATGAGCATTTGGGTTATCCCTACTTCTTTAGCCGTCTTCACTAGTACTTAAATACTAGTGTGCTTGGGAGATAGCTCAGTGGCATGAGCACCTGCCTGGAAAGTGTAAGGTCCTGAGTTTGATCCCCCGTACCAAATAAAATAAATAAATAAATGTTTTAGCATTTATATTCACATGTAAGATTTTGTATATAAATAAGAGTTATTTATCTGGAGTATAACCTTGTGAGTATAGTGACTGGGTTTTATGGTAATTCTAAATTTTACTCTTTGTTAATTTCTTTTAAATTTTTCTTTCAATTAATTATTTATTTGTTACAGGGTCTCGCTGTAGCAGATTTCCAGTGTTCCTCCTGTCTCAGCCTCCCAAACACTGGGATCACAGGCCTGTGCCACCATGCCCAGTGTTAGTGGCTGGCACAACACATCCAAGATTCTGGGGCTGGCATGGCATGCAGTACCAGGGATTGAACCTGGATACTCAATGCTTGCCAGGCAGGTGCTTAGACCACCAAGATATCTCCCCAGCCCTCCGTACATTTTTGGTTTAGATAAATAAACAAGATTTTAAATGCAGATCCTAATATGCTTATACAATTGAGTTCATGAGGTGGATTCATGGCCTGATAATTTTGGAGAATCTTAAATATTAAATCTCTTAAGGAAAACCAGATAAAGGAAGCACCATTTAATTCTGCTTCACTTAAATTTCCCAAATATGTTTTCTATTTATAAATCTTGAAAAAGTCAAACACTGCAGCTATGAGGATTTTGCATTTAGTAGAATACATTTTGAGAAATTTTCTGAAGACAGAGACAAGACTGTGAGATAGGGCAAAGAGGATATCCAGGGTCCTCACGGATGATTCATCAGAGCGGGAGAGGATAGCTTACCTAATAAGGAAATTCCATAGACAAATGGATAACGGCAGAGTTCTCAACGGGAGATATTTGAGTGGAACAAAAATAGGATGGAAATGTGATTTCTGAAAGTTTTATGACCTTGATATTTTGACTACTGTATAAAGACAAAAGAGTATGGCAGTGGCTGGGGAGCCATTTATAGGCCGGTGAAATTTTCCAGCTATTGATATCCATAAATTGGATTAGTCAGTAAAGTCTTATGCCACTTGGGAACCATGGGAAGGGGAAAATATTAGAGTCTTTGTAAATAAGGTGAAGTATAATACAGAGTGAATTGTTGTTATTAGAAATACCAAATGCAATAGGCAAAGTGCATCTTTAAAACCACTGAATAGAGAGATCGTATGACCCCCAGATTTTTTAAAATATCGATGCAAAACTGCCTACATTTATACAAAGAAATTCCAACTCATTTTTTCCCAGTTTCTCATTTGAAAATCAGAACTTGGTTTCTGCGCATTGCACCAGCATAGGTTTTGATATGGCCATCTGGCAGAGTCTGCTTGTTATCTTCATTACGAACCTAGGCTTTCTTTTTATGCTAATTCCTATTTGTGTCCATTAAATTCTAAGTTAAGTCAGTTTCAAATTAATGAGAAGTGTGATAAAAGATGGAAACTTCTGCTGCTTGTTATTACTAATTATGTTGTTGGGGTATAACATTTAGCACGGCTCAAATCTGGTTGTAAATAAGTTCTGTCTTTGATGAGATGACCCGTCCATACTTTTGTTCCTGTTACCGAATTTACCAGTTCCCTTTAGTTGAATGTCAGTGAAAAACAGAATTGCCAGATGGTTCTCAAAGAGAAGTGAACAGTAACTGCTTTAAAAAGAAAAGAAAAAAAGATTCTTCATATACTAATAAGTAAGCAAACAAAAAGAATGTTCATTTAACAGAAGCCTTCTGCCAGAGTCTCAGAGTTAATTACATGCTCTTGTTTCCATCAGAATAAATATGACAAATATAGGTAACAGTCCCCAAATGAAGCAAAAAAATAGACTGCTAAGTACCACCCATTGTCAGCATGACACACAACATAGACATCCCCTGGCCAGGATTCTTTCTTCAGTACATTAAGCCCATGCATTTAAAGCTGCTCCTCTCTGGTTTACATAAGAGTCAAGATTCACCCTTTTTCCCCATATGAACTTTGACAGTAAAATCCCTCCCTTAGGTATAGAAAGACCTCAGTGGCAGCTTCAGAACCAGTGACTGTATAGCTCTGCACACACACCCCCAGTTTCAGTTTGCCAAATGTTTAAAACGATGTACTTTTCAATGGAAAAATATCAAAAGCTTTTCCCAGGTTATAAAGCTCATAATTCTCGATCATAAATCTCAAGCTTTTAATGTAGTGTTAAAGCTGAGTTCCATAAAAAAGACCAGGAAGAGATTTCTAGAGGTTGTAATGGCAGTTTAAAAACTGCTTCTCTGAGTCAGATGCAGGGGCAGACACTTGCAATTTCTAGCACTTGGGAGGCTGAGTCGGTAGGATTGCTGTGAGTTCAAGTGTAGCCTGAATTACATAGTAAGATATTTTCTCAAAAATAAAAACAAGCAAACATTCTTTCCCTGACCATAGAGAGAACAAGGTATCTAGTGAATTCTGAGATGACATTGGTTTAGAAGGTGGAAAAGAAAAACTCATACAAATCAATTAAACTGTATGTGAAGGTATAGGACCCATGAAGTTGGTTTGGTTGTCTACACAAAACTTTAAGATAACTATTTTCCACCTATGAGTTGTTTCTGTGTCCCCCAAAATTAAACAAAAATAATAATCTTTGGTTCTTGCAGTATCAGGTATTTATTTCTGCTCAACATATTCATGTTGAGTTTTTTGTCATTAATTATTCACACACAGTCAATAAAGCACAATGTAATTTCTCAAGTAAGTCTTTGTATTCCTCATTTTTTTTAATTGAGAGGCATAGCTATACACTACCTAGACATTACTCCAAAAATTATAAACACAAAAAAATAGGAAGTAGATCTTTTCAAGAGGAAAGGAGGGGAAGAGGAAGTATAAATAATTAAGATGTGTTGTGTACATGTGTCAACTCCCACAAAGCATGTGGTCGTTATATATTATAAATAAGGGCTGGGGAAATGGCTCAGTGGAGTAAGCCCTTCCCTGGCAAGTGCAAGGGCCTGAGTTCAATTCCCGGGTCCACCAAAAAAAAAAAAATATAT
The DNA here is from genome assembly GCA_004027165.1 of Ctenomys sociabilis. Lineage (NCBI taxonomy): Eukaryota > Metazoa > Chordata > Mammalia > Rodentia > Ctenomyidae > Ctenomys > Ctenomys sociabilis. The sequence continues at coordinate 48,752 of PVKA01011133.1, read as the reverse complement.
ATATATATATATATATATATATATATATATATATATATAATAAAAATTTTAAAAAGTATAAACTCATTTCTTTTTTGTCCAATAAAATGGTTTATATTTGCTATAAAGTCCCACAAAGAAAAAAGTTTCAAACTATGAAGAGATGTGTGATTCCTAACACACACTAGCCAAAAAGTTTATTTCCTAAAAGTACATTATGAGAACTCGTGTAAAGAAATTCATAGTTACCATAGGTTAATAAGCCGATCAGAAATGAAAGGTAGCAGCTACAGTTGTAGGAGATTGGGCCGTCTACATATTGCTCCTGAGTCCTTTTAGTGAGTATGGGACCTCGGCTTGAGGGAGCGCTTAGTGAGCCTACATGTAACATGAGCAAGAGAAGAAGAAAACCAGGTTCTCTGAAGTCCAGCACAAACTGAAGTACGTAAAACTTAAAATTAACCCTCTCCTGAGAGAGCCTTGAAGAAGCCATTGTATCTTTTTCCTCCTCTTTTTATTCTTTTTCAGTTATTTGCTTATTTATTTTTTTGTGGTGTGTGCTTGGGATTGACCCCACAGATTGCACATGAGCGACATTGCCAACCCTTTTCCTGTTTTGAGACTGGGTCTCTCTAAATTGCTTAGTCCCCAGGACTGAACTAAAACTTGAAATCCTTCTGTGTTGGCTTCCCAGAGTGACATGACAACAGGTATGTGGCACTGACTTTAACTATTTACAGAGCCGAAGAAAATATTTGACAGCCGGGCATGGTGGCACATGCCTGTAATCCCAGCACTCGGGAGGCTGAGGCAGGAGGATGGTTGTGAGTTCGAGACCAGCCTGAGCTACAAAGTGAGCTTAAGGCCAGCCTGAACTGCATGGTGAGACCCTGTCTCAAAAAGACAAAAAAA
>PVKA01011133.1:34981-47761 GCA_004027165.1 Ctenomys sociabilis | reverse complement strand
GTGAGATTTCAATAGGGTTTAACTAAAACAGAGAAAAATGAAAAGCACACCGTGATTTGAACCTGGGAAGTTTTCTGTGTCACAAAGTTTGGATGATCTCATAGCAGCTCTATTGTTTGCCTTATTTCATTCAGTCTTTACCAATTATCCAAAAATCATTCAGGATACTGAGTTGTGATTTATCTTTGGGTAACTTGGTGTTCCTTATGAGAAGTGATTCTAAAGAACTTTCTCATGTAAGAAATAGTCTGATAAGGTGAGCTGTGTAAGTCCCTTAACTCCTTAAACCCGTTATTTAACACATAACCAGTTCATGTTTAACATAGACGATCTTTATACTCAGCGATTAGGTGAAACTCATTTTCAGACTCACTGTAATCACTGCCATTGTAACTGTAGATGATACCTTAATACATTGCTATCACAACTATTATTACTTTTGGTAACCTCGATGTTTCCCCTAAACCGGTGGTGGCGAACTGATGGCACACAGAGGTCCTCTCTGTTGGCACACGAGCCCAGCCGCCTAGCATTGCCTTGTCAGCCAAGCATTCAGCTTTAGCACAGTGTTGGCACTGGAAAACCAATAAATAGGATTTTGGTTGCAGTTTGAGCACTTGGTCCCTAAAAGATTTTTCATCATTTCTCTAAACTGTATTCCTCAAATACACTGCAGTCTGAAACAGACTAGATGTTTCAACTATTAGGCTACAACTCAATAATATTTTTTCAATTAAAAAGAAAACTAAGAATTCAGTGTGATCACTGAATATTCGAACACATAGTTTGAATTTTTTTTTTTTTTTTTTTTTTTTTTTGTCTTTTTGAGACAGGGTCTCACTATGTAGTTCAGGCTGGCCTTAAGCTCACTTTGTAGCTCAGGCTGGTCTCGAACTCACAACAATCCTCCTGTCTCAGCCTCCCGAGTGCTGGGATTACAGGCCTGCACCACCACGCCCGGCTTCATAGTTTGAATTTTAAAATAGGTTTAAAATGTAAATAATTCTGATGCCTGTCATTAAGTGTTAGGCACATTACTCTTACAGATAACCAAAAATGTCAACTAGGCTTTTTGAAACTTATTGCTGTATGAAAGATTAACCCTAGAAGCAACCTAATTTGAGCAGATGTATAAAAGACATTCCAAGGAGGTAGAAAAAGCCAGACTGTAGTCTCTGCTTTGACTTGTTGATTCTGTTTTCTCAAATCTAAAATGAAGGTACTAATAAGAGTCCTATCAAATTCATGACATTTCTTTTGGAAACCTGGTGAATAGTTTAGTGAAAAGAATATGTAAATCTTTAAATTATTTGTAAATTTATGAAACTTTTTCATGTCATAAACTGATGGATATTTTGTGAATATCTTCCTGAGTCCCATTTAACCAAGGGCATAGTCAAAAGAGTAAGATGTATTCAGAAGAGTAATCTTGACTATATACACTAAAAGGGAAAGATACGGAGATAGGACCCAGGATAGGGAGAGGCAGAAATATAATTTCCCCTTTTGAAGCCACCGATACCCAGATTCTAACTCCACCTTTTACAAAGCATCATGGCCCCATCTCATTTATAAGAAGAGCAATGGGAAAATTTACAATGGAAATACCCCTTAACGATTGCATAGTACTATCACTAAATAGAGCAAGGAGAGAGTGATGGCTTGGAGAATTACTGAAAGATGAGAGGCTGGGAGATTGAGAAGGAGCCACACACTTGGCGCAGGGCCAACTAACAACTTCCTTGAGCTGATTGTCTTCAATATCAAGTGACCCTTCATTCTCTGTAGTCATCTGGAATCCCATAGTGCTTTGGTCAAAGGCACCATTAGACAGTGACACAGTGTGTCATATGTATTTGTGACACTGGGTGTCTCCCTCACTGGACTATGGATACCTCGAAAACAGAGAGTGAATTGTCTTCATTTTCTAGTAGCCCTGACTGATACCTGGCACAGGAGTTGGAGGAGGTTTCTAATAAATATTGAAGGGATGACGGAGGATGTACACAGACATCTGAATCACTACAGATGTGGCAAGGTAGGATTTGGTTAGTTTTTAATGAAGTATTGCATATCTTAAATGTTAAAGAAGTATTCTCATAATACAGCACAATATTAATTTTACATTAACAAAAAATTAACCCATATGCTTGGTGAAAATTTTTTTTTCAGAATAACTCAAGAAAGCATGAATAATTTTGAATGCCTGAGTTCTTATCTTTAAATTCATACATTTCTTTAAAGTAGACTTAAGCAAAATAATGATTATCAGTGAATAAAATGTATTTTTAGATTGGAATGGTACATAGAAGGAGATATCACACAAGTCAGAGGAGCATGTCCTATACATAAACCTAAAAGCATAGGAATTTCTGTCAAAGTATAGAGAGCATTGTAATTATTCTGTAAAGAAAGTTTTAAAAAGTGTGTGGATTGAATGTATCCTAAATATAGTACTGATACTAACTTTCACATTTCCAGATGTCTTAAGAGTCTCATTTTATAGTATTTTTCAACAGACTACTAAAATCTAGAAATAGGTCATAATATTCTTAATCTTGAACATACAAGAAAATATACAATTGTTGAATGCATTTAAAGGACATATTATGAGAAATGGTGGAACATTCAGGCTGTTCCTGTTTGACTTTCAATAGAAATGTTTGGTAAAGTAAATCTCACTTTGTCCATTACCTTGCCTGCTATGTGATATAAATTTTTTGCCTACTAATCACAATCTCAAGATCTGGGAAAATGAAGTGCCCCAGAACAGGCTATATATTTTTATTGCCATTTTGAATCAAACTGATGCAGTTTTTCATGAGAAGACTAATAAAAGTCACAATCTGTATTGAAACATCCCTGTATTTTATAGATCCATCTGATATACCCCTAATAAAGTTTTAAAACAATCCATAATAGATTTCACAAGAAGCTCAGAGCTGCCAGTTCTGTCATTAGCAGCCCAATTTTAACCACCACTGTAGACATGACTGTCTGAAAAATGTTAGAGGAGTTGTTTAATATTGAAAGACTAGTAGCTGAAGGACAGGAAACTCAATTATTCAAAGATTCAGCTAAATTGCTGTTTAGAGTAATTTTACAAACAAAATCGCATATTTTGCTTATTTTTACAGAAGACACTTGTGTTCATTAAATATGTAGTTCTTCTTAAATGTCAATGTTTCTAAATGATTCTGCATGAAAAGAAACAGTAGATAAAAACAAAAATGCCTCTCAGCTTGTTAAAACACAATCATTTTGTGATTGATGTTTTGCTCACAAAGCGTTTACTCAGTTGATAATATTATATAAAATGAAAAAGCCACAGTTTCTGCCCCTCCTAATACTCATAGAAAAGACAAAGCAGTCATTACACGGGATTGTCTTGCATACATAATTGTCTTTTTTTTCCTACTCGATTCTCTATTTGGGAGGATATATATGCCTCTGGCTCCAGGCCTGCTTACAAAACTGTTACTTACCTAGAATGCCCTACCTAAAACAAAAATGATAGTGAATTAAACACGAGGTAATCATCAGGAAAAATGTTGAGATGAAAAGTTGTCTTTGTGTGGATGCATCATTATGCATGTATGGATCAGAACTAACACTGAACATATGCCAGTGGATTTGTAAGACATTAGAGCAGTAAACTCTGCACCTGGGAAAACTTCAGAGAGAGAGAGTTCAATTTTTTTTAAATCATGTGTTTGATACAGGGTCTCACTGTTTTCAGTGGCCTTAGAGCTGGGAATACAGGCCTGCACTGTGCGGTCAGTCTCGGTGGTCAGCTCAGCATGCCTGGCTGCGGGGGCAGGGCTGCTGTACAGGTGGTGCTGGGATTGAGCCCAGTCCTTATACTTCCCTAAGTATGTGCTTGGTTGGCTGAGCTATCTTGCTGGCCCCCAAATGATTTCTTTACTGCTCTGTTTTCGTTTTTTCTTACACTCAGCATGTAATTTTGGGTGGACAAGAAGATAAATGAAACAATACAGTTTCCTTAAATTTTAGCATATTTTGCATCAGGTAAAATATGAAAATAGTCATAAAAATATGTTTGTTAAATTTAAAATGTGAACGTGTGTCTTTAAATATTATGGCTACCCAAAGGAAAACTCAAGGCATAGATATTAGACTACTAGCACTACGGTAGATATTAGAATAAACACATTATCTTTCCACACTTGCTAGTAAGGTAAAAACTAGTATTATAAATTTATTTATGAAGGGCCAGACAGAGAGCTCAGCAGACAAAAGCAGCTGCTTAGGCAGGCACAGGAACTGGGGTTGGATCCTCAGCATGCTACACTGGTCCTGCCCCTGGGGTGCACTGAGCCAGCGACTCATACTGAGTATGGAGGTGCACTCCCGTAATCCCAGAGTTTGGGAGGCTGAAAACAAGAGGTTCATTATGAATCCAATCTGTGTAGTGAGACCATGTAGACCATGTAATAAATACATTTTTAAAAATTAGTTAATTAAGGGCTGGGGAGATGGCTCAGTAGAATAAGCACTTCCCTGGCAAGCGCAAGGATCTGAGTTCAATCCCCAGTTCTTCCATAAAACAAAATCAAATCAATTTGTGAAACTTGAACCAATATATTTTTATTATGCTTCTTAGATATCCAAGGACACTTTTGCATTAGACCTGACAACATACTCTGGTTTTTACTATGTCCCATAACCCATTAATGTCATTTTTCATCAAGTATTAACGTTTGGAATTTCAGGATTGAAATAATAATGTGTTTTTGCTCAAGTTTTATTAGTGTCCTAATCATAAATGTCTAAATTGTTGAACGTATTAATTTCTTACTATTTATGCAACATTATTTTAAATTCCCAAAGACCCCTGGGCCAGAGGTAGGTCAAAATTACAAAACACATCATACTTGAAATTATTTCTCTTCTAATTTGATTGGCTGCCTTCACTGATTCACTGACCTAGTCTTCCTAAAACAATTACTTAACTCATAGGAAATGCTGAGCTGCCTTGTTTTGCCATGAAATGGAGCACTGGATTTGTCTTTCACTTTGATGTGTCTGCTTGCTTTTCAGGTTATCACTCCCACCCTGTTACTGCAGCACCTTAGATCTTAGCGCTCTGTTCCTAGCAAGACTTGGGCTGTCCAAATTGGCTTTTCTGCCTGGCCCACTTCACTATGTTAATGATATCTGTATAGTCAAGTCTACAGCCTTGTCCTTTTTTAATTTTGTTGCTCAGCTTATGCTAATTTTAGTTTGCTATTCTTGATATTAGGAGAGTTAGAAACATTGCCTTTAAGGTTAATAAGGCATTAGAATGATTTGCACATTTATTTTCGTATCTAGGTTATAATTTTTTTAAACCTATAGGGAAAAAATTTAAGTCATTAAGGTAGGCCCATTACATGATTTATAATCTGGAACTAGTTATTCTCAGGCCTTTGTTTTGTTGTATATAAATAAGAAAATTATCCATATTTTCTAGCAATATTCTAATTTAATCTAAGCTTATTTTATTCTTGTATTTTACTATAGGGTCTACAGGGTCTCACGTAGATTGGACTTGCAATAATCCTCCTGTTTACAGCTTCCCAAGAGCTGGGAGCTACCTGCCCAGTCTCAATCGCTGACTCAGTGTGCACCAGGAACAGGGTGGGTACGACAGGCCCAGGGATCAAACTCCCAGCCCCTGCATCTGCCTAACCACGTGCTTCAATCCACTGTGCTCTTTGGCTTGCCCAAGCTTACTCATTTAAATTTAGACTAACTTTTGAAATGTTACCAAGCAAAGCTATTGTCTTTAGTATATCTTATAAGAATGAAGTCCTCTGAGATCACTCAGAGGACTAAGCTCCTGCTCAGGCAAGTGCAGGGACAGACCACAGAGTTCAATTGCTGGCATCACATCCCATACCAGCCCTGCCGCCAGGCATGATGAACTGGCACCTGAGTCTGGGCATGGTGCCCCACACCTATAACACAACACCAGGCAGACTGAAAACAGAAGACTCACTATGAGTCTGAGTTGAATACTGAGACCCTATACCACATACATAAATTACAAAAAAAGAGAGGAATAAATGTATGAGGGCTGGTGAGACAGCTCAGTGGGCTAAGCACCCACTTGGGCAGGCACAGGGACCAGAGTTCAATCCCAGGCAACAGATATCATGCCAGCCCTGCACCCAGACACCCTGAACCAGCAATGGAGTCTGAGCATGGTAGTGCATGCCAGTAATTCCAGCGCTGGGGAGGCTGAAAATAAGAGGATCACTATGAGTCAGAGTTGCATAGTGAGACCCTGTAGCAAATACATAACAAAAAAGAATAATTTTTCTTTTCTTTTTTTATTTTTTGGCAGAACTGGGGATTGAACTCAGGCCCTTTCCAGGCAAGTGCTTATTCTACTGAGCTATCTCTCCAGCCCCCAAAAGGAATAAATTTATAAATGAAATATTTTTAATAATGAGTTCAAACTTTTGTTCAGGAACTAAACTCCATATTTTTTCCCCTCTCTATAAGGGTGAGAACACAAACGATAATTACTATAGAACAATGTTAGATATCTAGTGACATCAAAGTCTGCTGCATTTATAGTGAAATTTGCAGGGTGGCAGATTCAGGATCCTAGAGCTCTGTGTGCTTACTGAGGGCCCATCTGCTCTGGCAGGTTTCATGAGCTACTTTTACCTTCTCTACTTCAATATCAATGGTGAAAACTCCAGGTCTCAGGTCTGGGCAGAACTTGTGGGAGAGTTGCTATAAACCCAGGAGTGCCCTGTATGCAACTGCTCAGGTGCAGGAGGTTGGTGCACACAGGGGCAACGGAGCGGGACAATCAGGCATTTCCCATCTAAAGCAGCACATTTTAAAGAATAAAGATGAGGTGGGAGGTCTTTAAATAATTAAATCTTTAGAGCAATACACAGTACTATAAAAAAGCATGATATGCCATCCAATAAGTATGTATGATCTATTGCTTAAAGCATAAGAAAACATCAGTGCAACAAGAATATTCCTATTATTCTCTCTAAGTCCAATGGCAGGTCTTCTCAGCCTTCTGCGAGCCAGTCTATAATTTTTCCCATTGTCCACTGACCCTGTCAACCGATGGCATGCAAGCACAAAAAGCTATCGAAGCCAATCTTCTTTTGATTTTCAGCGGACAAGGTGACAGTGGCTAATGAATGGCTTACATTGGTGACTCATGAAATTGTTAAGAAGTTCAAGTTGAGTGGGATAATATACAGAGAAGGTCAGCTCTCCTGTCACTCTCAAGTGCCCCAAGATTTTAGCTTTCTTCCATTTTGTTTTGCACCACTTACACAAGGTATATATGGAGGTTGTGGCATTGTTTTGAAAACATTAGAGTTGGATTGAAGATTCTAGTTCTTCCATTTATTGATCATTATAAAATCATAAATTTAGGAATCTCAATTTTCCTCATAAATAGAAATATTAATTGCTCCTATTTTTCGTGGTAAATTATGTAAATAACAACGAAGATTTCACAGAATTTACACAAGATTTACTTTATCCTTTTCTTCATTATAACCAGTGGTCTACATGTTTGCCTATCTTATTAAACTCTTCAACATACGTACAAAGACCCAGCACTTTCCTGGACTATAAAAAAGTATCTTGGGTGCCCTGAGTGTTCCTGACTCTATTGAAGGGTGAATTTCCTTTCCTTGTCATCCTACTTAAGAAGGAGAAATAATGGGTAGCAGAGCGAGGCAATTCTCTGAGCTTGCTCATCTTGATGAGTAAGTATTAAGGGCCTGTGTGTTTCTTTGTTCATACTGTCAAGGCTGATTTCTCAGTAGTTTTTTTTAATTAATTAATTATTTTTTTGGTGGAACCAGGGATTAAACTCAGGCCCTTGCACTTGCCGGGGAAGCACTTATTCCACTGAGCCATCTTCTCAGCCATCAGCTTTAATTTGGTTTATTGAATGGATCTCCTCTCTGGGAACAGGATTCGCCATGAAGAACGACCCAGGCTGTTGGGCCACTAATACGTCCACAAATTGTCTTCCAGTAGCAACTGTGTGTGCCTGGTCATCCTGGCCCCCAGTGTGAATGAATGTGTTCCTCACTTTGACGGTACCACACTGAAACAAGGAGAAGCAGGAAGACGGCTGAGTCTCTCGGACTTGCTCAGGTAAGTCTGCCCTGTCGGCCTCCGTAGATACCCGTACCGCTCTGCACAAGTTAAAATGGCAATGCTCTCACACATTTTTGCTTTTCAGGGATATCATTTCAATGCTGAATTTTACTTTTGTCCTGCATTTCTGTTGTTTTTCTAACCAATATGTTTTATATTATAACCATTGATAGTGAACAGTTTGTTACTCACATAATTAATGATGTAAAGTAGAAGGCATTAGTATTTTTATTGCTCTTTATGAGGAAAATTCGGGTCCCCAAATTATGATTTTTTACTGATGAGTAAATTTTAAAATTTATATTTTTACTCTAAATATAATGCTTTTGTCACAATGCAACGTGCTTCCACATATATCTTGTACAAAGATATTTATAATCCCTCTAATGAATATGTTGAAATATGTTACAAATATCCCATAAATGTTTGCTTTAAAAGCATAATAGAAATCTGATAAGGATTTTATGGTAGATCGGTCTATTGGATTTGTTTTAGATAATTGTCTGTTCTTTATGCATAAGATCCTAGGTTTATTGGATTTTTTAATGCATGTTTCAAACTGACTTCAAGTCTATTTAAAATGTTAAGGCTGTTTGATCTGTTTCTAGGCCATAGCTAATGTTTTCAGACACTCTGAATCCTCCGAATCTGGAGTCATTAGATTCTATTAATGAGTCCTTCTGTTTATTAATGAAAATAGCATGAGTGCATATGAATGTTAGTCTCTATGAAGTGAAATATATCACTACTAGATTTCAGAAGACCTGGGAAGTTTAACAGCACTTGCACTCTTTTGTAAGTGGACACAATTTTATGTGTTTTTTTAAGGGAAGGGTCTACAGAGTGTTCAGGGTCTCACTTCTAGATCAGACTCACAGTGATTCTCCTGTTTACAGCCTCCTAAGAGCTGAAATTGCAGGCACATGCCTCCGTGCCCAGTCTCAGTTGCCATCTCAGCACGGTCCAGGGGCAGGGCTGGAATGGAAGACCCAGGGATTAAACCCCTTGCCCCTGTGCCTGCTTGCAGGTGCTTTAATCTACTGAGCTGTTTGGCTGGCCCTTGCATTTTTTTCTTAAACAGGTAGGTAGGCCTAATGCAGATGGGGAGAGATCTAGGTTTGTGAGGAGAGGGAGAAAGAGGAGAGACAAAGGCAGTGAATAGGATTAAGAATAGGTAAGATATATATATATATATATATAAACTCCTCATGGTAAATTTCCTCATTAGTCATTACATATCACAAACACATACTAACAAAAAACAGATTTGCAAAGCAGGCCTAAGACTGAAACCTGGTGAGGAGAGTAACTGAGGGAAACAGGAGATCTAAGTCATTGGATTAAGTATTTTAACCCAAATCACAGGTAAACACAATAGACTTTGGGTATTCATTTGTGAAAATATTTATGAAATTAAAGAAATCTTATCTTTTTAAATGATTTATTTATTGTTACAGGGTCTTGGTACACACCTCAGACTCATAGTGATTCTGCTGTCTCTACCTCCCCAGTGCTGGGATTACAGGTGTGCACCCCGGGCTGGGTTTTGGGGCAGGCATGGTGCACCTGGGGTTCTGGGCCTGGCATGGCAGGTGGTACCAGGGATTGAACACAGGTCCTTGTACTTGTTAGGCAGTCACTTAGGCTGCTGAGCTGTCTCCTCAGCCTGAAATCTTGTTATTTAAAGAAGATAAACAATAGTATAAAAACATCAGAAGTGATACAGAACTTCACTAAACAAGATGATAGGGATTCAACAGTGTTGAGATATTCTATATTGCTGTCCTCAAATTAGTGTTTTAGATTACCAGATGTGAGCATGCAAAAGTGGTTAAAAGATTAAAAGAAAAATAAAATAGGCATTAAATATTCCTTTTAATAAGCCAATAGAAATCAGTAGTACAGTTATCCCAGCTCTCCCATGTTTGGATAGATCTTGACCTTAGTTCTGTGCAGAATATAGTACTGCTTTCTCTCCTCTGCCTCCTGGCTCTCTCTCTGTTTCTAATTGTTCATTTCCTTTGTAAAATACTAAGGCTGCCTTCTGTAGATCAGAATGTACATTGCTAAATGTCTCTTTTGCTATAATGTCATTTTTTTCTTCTGAAAGAATATATGTCTTTTATAGAAGAAATCTTTTTGGAGAAGGTGATATGTGAATCCCTTTTTGTTCCTTCCATAATGGAGCCTGAACCCTGGGCCTTCTATATGTTAGGCAACTATTCTACTGCTGAGATACATCCCCAGCCCTCTTTATTTTTATTTTGAGAGGGATCTTAGTAATTTATCCAGCCTAGCCTTGGACTCAATAACCTTTTGCCTCAGCCTCTTGAGAAGCTGGGATTATAGGCCAATGCTAACCAAGCTCAGCTAAATTTCTCTTATGAATGCTTTCTTTTTGCAGAAATATACTAGTAGTAAATAAAATACATTTTTTAAAATTAAATATAACCTGAATTAAAAGTTAAAATTTAAAGAGATAAAATTTCATCTATTATGAAAAGTGGCCCAGTGGGCTGACCTGGAGATGGGTGGGAGTGGAGCTGGCATGCAGCAGTCCTTTGGGGCTCCAACTCAGGAAGAACACAAGGCACCCAGACACTGGACTCAGGTCAGACTGCAGTGTTTGCTTGCTATGGCTAAAACTTAACATGAACTGTGTGGCTTAAGCAGCAGACAAGTATAGTTTGCTGGCTTTGGTGACCAGAAATCTGAGATCCAAATGCTGCTGAGACCAGGCTTCATCTGGAAATCTTACACAAGGGTCTGCTCCAGGTGTGTCCGCCAGCGTGCAAGGGTTCCTTGGCCATCTGCGGTAACCATTAACTTGTCAAGATGTCTTTACCTCTATCTTCACATATTGGTCCCTTGTACAGCATCTTTCTGTTCAAATGGTGTTCTTTTCATAAGGACACAAGATACATCAGAGTATGAATCCACTTTACTTCACCATGATCTCATTTTACCTAATTACTTCTGGACTGACCATAGATTAGGTCATATTCTGAAGAATTAGACATTGAGATTTCAATGTATGAATTGGAGGAGGGCATAATGTAACCCGCAACATCTGGTCCGAACTCACTACAGGAAACTACGGGCCAAGAAAGAATTTCCATATCATGGAAAGGAGGCTAGCTCAAGCTGTTTGTTCTAATTTGAACACCTCAGATGGTGAGAGTTAGAATTAGGGCAAACCACTTTATGGTTTGTAGACTGTGTCCACATTAACCTTGTTTCCAGGAATGTAGGTTCCTTAATTCAGTAACTTTCTGGAGAGTCCAGATGCAGGTGTCTACAAAAGTAATAGAGGGAGGAAGAAGTGCAGAGAGAGATCAAAGAAAGACAAACTATTTTTATGCAACTTGAATTTTCCAAATAAAATACAAAGCCTCTAAACATATTGATGCTGAATAAAAAGGATGAAATTTGAGGAACTAAGATTATTTTACTTCTATCAACAAGAAAATAATAAAATGGTCATAATGTTTAAGATCCTGAGAGAGGTCAGAACAGGAATTCCAAAAGAAATTGTTGACTTAAACTCTGGCATATGTGAATCAAAAATCAGAAATATAAAATAAAATTAGTAGAAATTATGGATATAATTATAGCTTAAAAAGAATTAGTATTTCTAAAATAGTGATATGAAAAAAGTTAAATTATAAAAGAAGATATAGAGATGATATACTGAGAGGTTCTATCATACCTGTATGTGTACTAGAATTTCCAAAAATAGAGAAGTGGTAGAAAAACAATATTTGAAAAACACTATTTTTCAGAATTGGACTGGAAATTAACATTAACTATTGTAGAAGTAATTAAAATTAAATTCATACATTTTCCATAACTAAATTTGACATCAAGAATTAAAGAGAAAATTCTAGCAGGGTCCAATGGAGCATGCCTGGAATCCCAGCTACTCAGGAAGCTGATGCAGAAAGATCACCAATTAGAGATCCAATTAGAGACCTACCTCAGGAATTTAGCAAGACCCTCTCCCCAGAAGTGAAAATAAAAGCTTCTGGATCCAAGAAGACATAAAAGACAAATCATCTAAAATGACAGATAAATTATCATAATAAAATCTAGTATTTTTTAAAATGCAAGCAGCTGATACTTATTATTTGTTCTATACTAGAGGTTTATGGCCCTAACTGAATCTTCCACCTAGGAACAATGGTTAATGGTTAAAAATCTCACCCAGGAATTAAAATGTCTACCCATTTTATGTATTTATGTAGTCAAAGAAATAATGAATTTTTTTAAGATGAGCTCTCACTATGTAGTTCTTTCTGGTCTTGAACTCAGGTAGTCTAGGCTGCCTTCAAATTCATGGCAATCCTCCCGTTTCAGCCCTCTGAGCGCTGGATTACATGCATGACTGGACAGTATTTTTATTTTTTTTATTTTTTATTTTTATTTTTTTGCATTATAAAAGTTGTTTTATTTTAATTTTGAAGAGAAAAATCAAATAACAACAAAGATAGAAATAATGCAATATAAAACAATACAAATGGTACAGAAATTCAAAACAAGAATAGAAGATTAATAATTTTATGACATTACATATTGTTATCATCAAATTTGTTGCTCAGATTACCAGATATAGGTGTACAAGATTGA
>PVKA01011133.1:0-34881 GCA_004027165.1 Ctenomys sociabilis | reverse complement strand
TTTTGGACAGTATTTTTATAACCCTGAAAGATACATAACAAAATTTTAACTTAGAGATATGAGAGAATCCAAGAAGGGTATAGTTTTATATTCTTGAATAGGACATCACAACTAAAGCAATAAGTTAATAAAGAATGATTTATCACATGGATACTTAATTATTTGTTTGCCTCACTTACCTAATGTATATATCATTTTCTTTTAGTGTTTCCCCCTACATTGTACTGCATGTGGTGAAGAACCCATCTATGAGAAAGATTTCACTTTTTGATTGCCTGAAGGCAGGTATCATATTGATTGTTGTTTAAAATCTTTTCTTTTTATTTTTCAAATTTAAATGAAATGCCTGTCTTTCTAGGAAGTGCCAGCTGCACTCCTTTTAGACTGTAATGTCTCCGTTTCTCTTCTCTGGACAATATGCAGGCTTTTGCAAAACCCTGTGAGAGAGCACTCACTTAATCACTAACTAGAAGCAGCTGTTTTCCATGGGAGATCAATCATTATTTTCTGTACTTCTTATTCAAACCTTATTTTCAGCATGTGTGACGTCCTGCTGAGACAGTGTTCAGGGGGCCTGTCACAGAACAGAGCTGGACACAGCTTGAGTTTTGAAACAGCAGACCTGCAACTGAAAAGAGGAGTCCGACACTTTCTTTTTTTAATGATTCTGCCATTATAATAACGCTGGGTTTCACAGAGACAAGTAGAGTGTGGCAGGAAGTCTACTTGTCAGAGAGAGATTTGCATGTGTTAAGAGGGGCCAGGGCAGACCTCAAGAGAATTTTTCAATTCACTGTGCTACTTCCAGCCCCTTTGTTGTTTTTGCTTCTGTGTTCCCTGGTAATACTTTTGCCTTTGCCAACTCTCCTTAAAGCCCCACTATTCTCCAGCTTATCAAAAGCAGGATATGAGAAGGGTAGGATATTGCTAATTTAATTCCTGGTATTACTGGAAATAAATTCTCCCAGATAATTTATTTAATTTTTTTATCAGTTTTTGCTTAGCTAAAGGGCTTTCAGATATCTTGAACTGAAAGAGACAGAGAGAGAAATGAGACAGAGACAGAGAGAGACGGAGACAGAAAGAGAAAAGGAAGAGGGAGAGGAAGGAGAGAATTTAGAAAAATCCTCCTATAACCTATTATTAGTAATGAAATCATAAAAATAAGAACTTGACATTAATTTCTCATCATCTGTCACCCTCTGTGCTCTCTATTATTTTAATTCTAAAAACAATTCTTCGTGTTAGGCACTCTGACTGAGCTCTGTTTTCACAGATGATGAAAGCTTAGCAAGGTTAAGAAACCAACAGTGTCAGAATCACCCAGAAATTGTCAAAAGCACAAATGGTCAAGACCTACCCTGACCTAAGAACTGAAACTTACCTGGCTGAAGTCAGCTATTTGTTTTAACAAACTCTCCAGATACACAGGATGCCATAGGGTTTGATAACCATTATGGTAAATTGTACCTTTCCAGAAAACTTCTGACAAGCATTGTATATTACGCTTTCTGCTAGACAGCAGGAGGTATGTCATGTGTTTTTGTGTGTTTCCATACCTAAATATGTGTCTGATGCATAGAAGGAAGGTGTTTAATAATTTTGCAATTCAGAGTCATGGATCAATCTGCAATGAAGCATGCTTTAAAGATTTGAGGCAGGATGATCCAGTAATTCCTACACCTAGTCTACCCAGATGTTTTCTTTTCTTGGTTAAGAAGTTCTGCATTCAATTTCAAGAAAACATCAGTTTTGTATGATATAGGACCAACAGGCAATACTAAGATTTTCATTTGTGAGTTGGAACATTCTTCTTAAAAACCACAATCCCTAAAGAATATACCAGATTTATTAAGTTTGTATTTTGATAGGTGAGGTAGAGGATGGAATGAAGAGTGTTTCTACTTCATTCTAGGTATTCAGAAACTCATGAATAGAAGAAATAGCCACAGAGAAAAAGTATAAGGATATAGAGAAGCATTAAAGTGTAAAATGCAATCTTATAACAACTATAACAGTTACACCATAGAGTATATCATAGCTAAAATAACTCACGTGGATTGTGAGGTAGCATTCTGTCATGATAAAAAAAAAAGTCTGATATAATTAATTTAAAAGGAAAAATGATTATTTTGGCACAGTTCTAGAGGTTTCCTCCCATGGTCAATTGGCCCCACTGATTTGAACTTACTGGGTCTCGACATGGCAGAAGCATATGTTTAAGCAAAGCCTCCTACCTCATGGCCAGGTAGCAAAAAAGAATAAGCATGGGACTAGGGTCCCATACCCCCTTAAAAGAGAATTCCCCCAATGACACAAAGACAAGAAATTTGGCTCTACTTCTTAAAGGTTCTGCCTACACTCAGTAATGCTAACTGAGCACCAAGTCTTTGACACATTGGGCCTTAGAAGGGTGTTGCTTAAAATCCAAACTGTAGCAGAAAGTCGTTGAGTTTGTTACTGTGTCAGGTGCACTAGGATAACTAGCAGCACGCCAGGTGCCTGGTCTACCATTTAGTTTCTCTGTGCTGATGGGTGAGCATTTACGTTGTCTCAGTTCCCCTTTGTTTTACAACCTGTGAAATGGAGAACATGGATCAACCAACCTCATGAATTTATTATATATGTGTTTGCATATAACATTTCTTCTGCAATATGAGCTTCTATAAAAACCTTCATAGTGCTAAAAATAATAGTTTTAACAATAATTAATCCACAAAGTTATAAATAAAAGCAACTTCATGACCAAGACTCTATCTCAAAATAATTGTGCTTAGAAAAATACTGCTTCTGATGAAAAGAAAAATTAGACTCCTAAAAAAGAAGTTACCCAATAAATATAGGATTTAACTGAATGTGGAAAAAATGAGAGAACTGAGCTTGATTCAGAAGAGAGCCAGGGAGAACTAAGATTTTGAAGCTCTACTGGAAGTCAAACTATCGAGAGAAAGGATGGGTGTGCTTCCAGAGTGAAGATTTGGTTGGTTAAAGTCTAGAGGAGGAATATGGAAAGAGGGAACCATTATGTTTGCTGATGCTCAGTGGGACAAAATGCTCACTAATACGATAGGAAAAATAAAATCTGAGCCAAAGGAATTAAATTAACATAATTCTGTTATTTATCAAGATCTTATATGTCAGTTATCATTCCAGCAACAAAATAGACTATATTTAAAAATCTTGTAAGGGGTGATATATAAGTAGACTTTATTGAAAGTACAGTTTATAAAGAAAGATCCAATATAACTAAATTGTTACTGTAATCAAGTGCTCCATGAATTTTTCATTACAACTTCAACAACATGCAAATGGTAAGTGTTGTGAATGACTTGAGGAACTATTTATGGCTTTTGAATTCTATTCTGAGTAATTGGAATTTAGCCCTGGATAAAGTAATCAGTAATATACCTCCATTTAGAAAAATTTTGCAGTGATACCAAGATAATCTCTAGGAATTAGTTGTTCAGAAAAAACAAGGATTCTAGAAGAATGTTTGTGTACAGTTTGTTTTAAATTGCAAACTTCTCTAACTCAAAATGATGGGGAGATGAGTATGTTGTACAGTGTTTTTTTTTTCCTTAGTGCCATTGGCCTCAGGAGGCCAGAAAGCATAATGGGTATCTTCTGTGTTTGCCCTTGTAGCTTGACGTCCTTGGG
Organism: Ctenomys sociabilis; assembly: GCA_004027165.1. Taxonomy (NCBI): domain Eukaryota; kingdom Metazoa; phylum Chordata; class Mammalia; order Rodentia; family Ctenomyidae; genus Ctenomys; species Ctenomys sociabilis. Next base: position 31,224 of record PVKA01011133.1, on the reverse strand, counting down.
TCCAGGCTGATGCTTCCTTCCACAGAGTCTTCATTCACTTGTCTTATACAATGTTTGCTATACATTGGGTTTTGAAATCTTAAATGACTGGAGGAAATTTTAGTGGACTCTAGGGAGAAGTGAAAAATCCAGAAAAATACAAGAAGGGGAAGGGGGCAGAAGTCATATGAGGAGGACTTAGGGAGAAATTGCTGGAGAGCTGGGGAGGAAAGGGGCATCTTGTTCCATCTCCACAACTGAAAGGGCCTGGGTTTGGCACAGTGGCATACATGAGTAACCTCTACATGACGACACTCTCAGTCTTGGCGGAAGGGTGCATCCTGTTGCCATGCTTGGCAGAGATGCTGCATGCAGAGGGAGGATTCTTCATATTAATAGATCCCACAGACTAAGAAGCCTGGGCCTGTGGAAGAAATGTTTCTTTGCAAACTCAGAGGACCAAAGTGAATTTCCTGTTAAATAGAAATAAAGGTAGATTACTTTGTGGGGAAGAAAAAAGAGAGAGAGAGAGAGAGAGAGAGAGAGAGAGAGAGAGAGAGAGAGAGAGAGAGAGAGAGAGAGAGAAAGAGAGAAACAGACAGACAGACAGACAGACAGACAGACAGACAGACAGATAGAAGAGAGACACACAGAAAGTGTTCATTGCCTCTTTGACTCTTTCATAACTAGGAATTTGTTTCCTCTTTCACGTGAAATAAAAGGCGTATCTAATAAAATATCTTAAATGTATGATTTCTTAAACAGTATTTGAATTTTAGTTTTCTTTAGCTATTCATGAACTTTATATATGAATATGCATTGCACCTATTCTTATAAAACAGTGTAAAACAACACTATTACCTTTAGAAGTATTGCATCTGCTTTGAATTTTTTTCAAAATCATCTTTATTTTTATTGTCATTTCTTAGTGTCACAGTGCAGTGACAGTATCCCTGGCTCCCATTCTCACTTCCTCTGTCCTTGCCCCATCTCTATCTTTCTTTTCTCTAATTACTTGGAGATATACTGTGCTAGGTTGACAGAGATAAGATAGAGACTTGCTACTTGTATTTTTCTCTTGAAAAACAGGATGAATTTGAGTATTTTGCTGGTAAATGGATGCAACTAAAGAACATACTCTTAACTGAAATAAATCAGAATCTAAAAGAGAAAAATAGAATTTGAAGAAATAGAATAGTAGATACTGGGAAAAGGGAATAGACTTATTCAAAAGGAAAGAATTACGGAGTAAGGGACAGGAGAGGGAATAGGGGAAAGAGTTTTATCTAAGTATATAAGCTGGATGATTTAGACAATTGTACTGTTGATTTCTGTTGTTTTTTTTTCTGTCACATGGAAAGGAGCAGGTAATGCTTAATTTGTTTCGTCTCTTTTTTCAGTTCTTTATACTATATCTCTTCTTAATTTCTTTCTACAGTTTTTTATTTTTCCAATTCTTTATGCATATATCAGGTAATTCGAATAACTGGTTGGAAGACAATACTACGTATTACAAAAAATACTATGAGATTCATATTCCTTTATTAAGTGAAATTGTGTATCACTTTTTTGTTTTAATTCTAATTCATACTCTCTCTAAAAATATATTTTTTAAAAAATTACAACAAATAAAGTCTGTCTTTCCTGAAAAGATATCTTGAAGGAAAAGACAAGGAAATGTAAATATGAAGGACACTTTAAGATTTATCCATTACCTACTAGATAGATATGTATGCAAAAAAATTACAAATAAATAAAATTAAAGTAGAAATAGTCATGCATATGGACAGAGATATGTGGTCTGAGAACAAAAATTAAAAGAGATAGAATTATGGATATAGATCAGACATATGAAGATTATAAAGAAACACATCAAAAAGTTAATACAGTCTTTCTCACAATAATAGCCTCATGACATTTTTAATTTCCTTTATGAACATTATGTAAGGGCCAGGGGTTAGAAGACAGTAGGCTTCAGGGATCTGAGCTCACAGGTTGCTCCAGATATTAATGAAAATAGCTCTGTGAGGAGATAGAGATACCATAAAGGAACTGAAACTTAAAAGAGCTGGCAATCAGGAAATACATAAAATATTAGAATTGAAAAGATAAATAAATTAGGGCTGGCCACATAGCTCAGTGGACTAAAGTGTCTGCTTAGGCAGAGCACAGCAGCTGGAGTTCAATTCCTGGAATACTGTGTGGGCCCTGCCCCCTAGGATGCACTGAGACAGTGTTTGAGACTGGGCATGGTGGCACATGCCTGTAATCCCAGTGCTTGGAAGATGAAAAAAATGAAGATCACTATAAATCCATTCTATGTAGTGAGACCTGTGGATCCTTTTGTACTAAATACAAAAGAAAGAAAGGAAAGAAAGACAGACAGACGAAAGAAAGAAAGAAAGAAAGGAAGGAAGGAAGGAAGGAAGGAAGGAAGGAAGGAAGGAAGGAAGGAAGGAAGGAAGGAAGGAAGGAAGGAAAGAAAGAAGAAAGAAAGAGAAATTCAATGAAGCCATATATCCAGCCTTGAATATACTATGATTTAATTCTGGAGGAGGGTCTTTTCCTCTGATACAGCTGTAACAGAAAAAACTCAGCACACGCTTATGAGCACCAGCCCAATTGTGGGACAGAGACACAGGCTGAGCATATTTGAGACCTAAGAAGCACCAGTGCACAGACTTCCAGTCTAGGCCGAGCTGGAGTGGGAAGCCTTCTTAGAATAATCCACCTCCACCCCACCCCCACCACTACCCATCCTGGCTACCCTCTTTATTTACTTCTGCAGAACAAGCAGAAGACAGACCTGGACAGAAATGGGGCAAGAAGCCATCTTGAATAACTCCCACAGATGAGGCTTAGAAAATTCTCATGCTTCCTATAACTCCAAGGGGTAATGGCCTTCACACCACAGAGAGAATGCACGTACTTATAAAATGAATCAATCAAATTGTTCCAACAATAAAATCTCTACTAACCAAGACAGTCTCAAGACCTGATAGATTTACTGTTGTGTTTTACCAGAATTTAAAGCATAACTGAAACCAAGGTTCCTTGAACTTTTCATTATAGTAGCATGGGAAGGAAAACTAACAAATTCATTCTATTAAGCCTCTGTTCCTCTGACACAAAACCCAGGGGAGAACTCAATATAAAGAAAAAAAAAAAACAAGACCAATAGTTTTTTATGAATATAGATGGAGAAATCCTCAATAAGATTCCTGTGACAGAATTCAGAACCACTTTTAAAATATCCATCATCATGATCAATTTGGTTTCCTCACAGAGCCTCAAGAATGGTTAAAATATACATAAAATAATAAATGTATTGCATCATATAAAGTCAAGGAAAAAATCATTTTTATCTTAACAGATTAAAAAAAAAGAAAAAGCATCTTCCATAAAATCAATATCCATCATGATGGAAATGCTCGTGAAAGTGGACATAGTATATTTCCTCAAGCTAACAAAAGCTATATTTGACAGACCCACAGCCAACATCATACTGAGTAGGAAGAAATTGAAAATCTTTCCTCCAAAGTCAGTATGAAGACAAGAGTGTCTTGTCTCACCACTGCTGTTAAGTATAGAACTTTAGACTTTAGACAGCAGCAATCAGGCAAGATAAAGGAATAAAAGGACATAAACAGAAAAGGAAGAATTGATAATATTCATATTTCCAGCTGATTTAATTCTTTAGATATGACAAAAAAATCCATCAGAAAGCTTTCAAATCTGTTAAATTCACTAAAGTGACAGGAACTAAAACTCAGTAGTTTCTGTGTACCTACAATGAGCCAAGGAGGAAAAGAAACATATTCATAATAGTTTCGAAATAATTTTTTTTTTCTGCTATAAGGGATCAAAATTTTAAAAAATCAAAATAGTACTTAGAACAGATGCAGGAGTCAAGAGACTGATCCCCATGCCAGCCCTGTCCCCCAGGAGCACTGAGATAGTGATTGGGACTGAGCATAGTGGCATGTGCCATTAATCCCAGCATTTGGGAGGCTGTAAACAGGAGGATCACTATGAGTCCAATCTATGTGGCCAGACCATGTAGACCCTGTCCTAAAATTACGAAAAAAAGTCCTTAGGAATCAAGTTAAACCAAAGAGGTGAAAGATCTTTACAAGAAAAATTATAGATGACACCCCAATGTTAGGACTTTTCTTTGGACACCTGAGGTAGGTGCTCTGCAGCCATTATCAGGCCACAGAATGAATATATTGAATTATACTGTAAACACTGTGAGTATCGCTTGGATTATAATGATAAAAAGAGGAAGAAGGAAAGTCAAGAAGGAAAAAAGATTGGTTTGAAGGGCTAAGATCTGATATAAACTACCACACAAATGACAGATGACTATCGAAATGCATGAAAAGAGAAACACCAAACAAAATAATGTGATGAAAAGACTCCACAAAGAGCAGCACCTGCCTACCTGCTGGACAGAGAGGGACAATCTCTGTCATGCAAAAGTACTTTCCAATATGATTGAACAAAAGTGAAAAGGTGGGAAAATGGGAAGTTCTTCTGCCCAAAATTAATGCCTGAGGAGAAATGGAAGTATTAAAAGTTATTTGAACTGGAAAGAGAAAAAAGAAGGCATGGAAGAGAATGGTTACTAAAGCCTGCTTTGTTGGAGATGGCTGTACAAGAAAACAACCCAAATATGAAAGAATCATTAGGCCAATGGGCTTACATTTTAAGAAAGCCCATGTAACTCATCCTGAACTTAAAGCCAACTGTTGCCTGCCAATAGTTGGTGTGAAAAGAATCCTTTATCACCACTGTATAATACTTTGGGTGTTATTACCAAAGGAACAGTGATTGAAGTGAACATGGGCAAGTTGGGTCTTGTGACACAAGAAGGCAAGATTATCTGGGGTAAATATGCCCAGGTAACCAACAGTCCTGAAAATGGTGAATGGATTATTGCAGTCTTACTAGGTTCACAGATGTTTGATACAGTAACTTCTTTTTTTTTTTGTCTTTTTGAGACAGGGTCTCACTATGCAGTTCAGGCTGGCCTTAAGCTCACTTTGTAGCTCAGGCTGGTCTCGAACTCACAACAATCCTCCTGCCTCAGCCTCCCAAGTGCTGGGATTACAGGCCTGCGCCACCACACCCGGCTCAGTAACTTCTTACACTTATCGAAGACTACAGACCAACCAGGAAAGCCATCACTTGAATACTGCTGAACAGCTCTCATGACTACATTCATCAAGAAAAGTACTTATTAAATTGTAAAACATTAAGATGGCCCAGTTTTACATTGGTCTTTTATTAGGGGTCTGCTAAGGGCTTACATGTTAGTGAGATTGAACCATTTGAAATAGTAAAATAAGCCTTTGCATTAAAGAGTGGGACTCAGCAATACAGATCTCTCATTCTTAAAAAGCCACCAATATTTAAAGTCAGTGCAGACTTAATGCAGGGGTCTAGGGCTAAGAGATTTGACAAAGTCTATTCTACCTCATCGTTTATCATTAGACCTAAAAAAAGGAATGTTTAAGTTTATTCTTAATTAGTCTATTTATAATATTTTACAACTGGCATTAGAAGTTTATTTAGATAATTCCAACTTACACTGATGCTCTGAAAAGAAACTTTATTTGCAGTTAAATAATAGAAGAAGGTTAAATGTTAGGTGCGCATCCCAAATGTTGTGATCTGAATTAAAAGATCAAGGCATGGAAAAAAAGAAAAATTGTGGAACACTGGAGAAAAAATTGAACAAGACTTTAAAAATGGAAAGATCTCTCTTATTCATGGGTTGAGGGAACTAACATTGCTTAAATGGCCATTTTACAAAAAATAATCTGCAAACTCAAAATGGACTTCACATTGAAATACTAAGAACATTCTTCAGAGAGAGAAAAATGTCTTAAAATTCATAGGTAGTCAGAAAAGACACAGAATAACCAAATCAATTCTGAGTGAAAAGAGCAATGCTGGAGTCATCAGTGTATTGAAGTTTTCATCGTAGTCCAAACCAATGTAACAAAAACATTATATTGATGCCAAAATAGAAATTTAGACCAATAGAATAAAGCAGAAGATGAATGAACAAGCTCAGACACCTACCTCTGTTTTAACTTGGACAAATGGCCCAAAACCTGCACTAGAGCAAAACCATTCTCTTCACCAATGGTTTTGGAGAAAATGATATTGACATGTAGAGGACAGAAATTAGATCTCTATCTCTCAACCTATACTAAAATAAAATCAAAATGGATCAAAGGCCTCATAAATCTAAAACTTACAAACACAGATAAAACTCTTGCCCTATGGCACTGGTAAAGACTTATCATGTAGTACTCCAATAGCACTACAAGAAATAAAATTAAGATACAACATGTTGGATTACATCAGATTAAGAAGCTTGTGTTCAGCAACTTTGGAGAGACAATCTCAAGAACGAAAATATTTTTGGTAACTGTTGTTCTCATAAAGAATCCTTAGAGTACTGGGGAGATGGTTCAGTGGAAGAAGTACTTCCCTGGCAAGCACAAGGGCCTGAGTTCAATCTCTGGTTCTGCAAAAAAAAAAAAAGAAAAAAGAATACTTATAGACCTCAGAAACTGACCTCCTCAAATCAATAACAAATGGACAAATCAACTGAATACGCACATCTCAGAAGAAGAAGCATAAATGGTCAATAAATAACTAAAAATATTTTTAAAATAAATGAAAATATTATTAGCAACTTTAGCCATTAGGGAAATGCAAATCAAAGCTAAAATGATACTCTACCTAACCCAAGACAGAGTGGCTGATGTCTAGAACACACACAAAAAAGAAATAGCAATGAATACTGGTGAAGGGAAAGGAATTTTCCTTTATTAGTGGAGGGAATTTATACTATCGAAACCACTATAAAAATCAGTGTGTGGATTCTTTTAAAATCTAAACATAGAAATGCCATTTGATCCAACTATACTACTTCTGGGTATATGCCTAAGGGAATTAGATATCCTATGATAATTATGCACGCATACCTTTTTTTAATAGTGGCTCAGTTCACAGTAGTTGAACAGTGGAATTAGATTAATGTATAAAGAAAAAGTGGCACAGTTCACAGCATAGCATTATTGACACAGAAAGAACAGAGAAATCATGCAATTTTCAGGAAAAAGAATGGCACGAGTCCACCAGACACAGAAAATTAAATGTCATGTATTTTTTTTCTAATGTAAGAAACCTAAACTATCAGTCTATCAATCTACCAATGAAAGAAATGGTGAAAGATGACAGGAAACTGGAAGGTAGACTCAAATAGCAGAAAGCACAAGGGGGAAGGGGATAGGAAAGGGAAAAGGAAATACGAGATTGAATACAATTACAATGTTATATACATGAACTAATTTCCTAAAACAAACATCACTATTCTGTATTACTAATATGCATTAACAAAATATATTTACTCTGATACCCTTATTAATAATAATTTCTTATGTTTATATTCATAACATTGTTTCTAACTTTTGCATTATCTGAACTTATATAAGAATAAATAAAGGCCTATTTCCTTTTTTTAGAAATCATTTTTAAAAATTTATTTGGTACGGGCTCTCCCTACGTAACTCAGACTTGTAGTGATCTTCCTGTCTCAGCCTCCCCAGCATTGGGATTACAGGCCTGAGCCACCATGCTTTGTTTCAGTGACTGGCTCAGCATAGGGCCAGCAGAGCTTGCAGCACTGGATATTGAACTGGGATCCTTGAGCTAGCCAGACAGATGCTTAAACCACTAAGCTAACTCCCCAGCTCTCCATCCTTTTTTAATATTTCTTATGTAAGAGGCTGGCTATCTGTGTACAGAAGAAAATAGCACATCTCCCTTTGAAAGGAAGTTAATACTGAGACACATTAAATGTGTTAAATGTGCTTTAGGGCTATTCTTTGCCAACCGAATCAAAATTCACATTTTTTCCTTTTTGTGACAAAACTACATGTGCACTGGTTCTTCTTAAAGGTACAAGACAGTAAACTCTCTAAAAATTCCTTTCTCCTAAGTTTTTGCTTTCAACTCTGTCCTTGAATTCAACCTGAAATTTTGATCCTCATTCCTTGGCTCAGGGTTGATCTCACTCACTGACATATTGGAGAAGAGGAAGCAGATTTCAAAATGAATCTTACCATTAACACCAGAGAGAGAATCTCAGTCGGTTAGCTCTATTTTTTTTTTTTTTTTTTTTTGGCGGAACCAGGGATTGAACTCAGGCCCTTGCGCTTGCCAAGGAAGTGCTTATTCCACTGAGCCATCTCCTTGGCCCCTCTCAGTCGGTTAGAATCACCCACGAATTCGTCAGCCGTAGTCGTCGCCCTCAGTTTGGTAGATATGCATGCACACCTTTCTGCTATTCGCCAACATTTCAGGAGATGACTACACAAAGATTCTTTATCGCTCTTCCCCGAGGAGGCTGTAAGGGATTTTAAGTACACTACTCCTAAGAGCTTTGGGTAAGATGCTATTGGGCAAGGTGAACTGTACTCTGCTGTTTTAAAAATTATTTCCTTCTAGAAATGTTTTAAAGATCAGTTGTTAGATTTGAACTACAGTCAATCTACTGAATTAAAAATAAATATATTTGAGGTCTTGAACTTCAGGAACTTGGAGTGAGAAAAAAACAGGGGCTTTTTAATATGCAAGTTATGTTAACCAAGAGAAATGCTTTCAAAGATTGGTAATAGACTTGGAGTATTACTTTTGCAATGACGTTTTGAAAATGTGCTATTTAAATTGGATGGATGTGCATACATATCTGTAAAAGTGTTCATGAAAATATTAGAAATGCATTTTGAAGTAAGACTATTAAAAAGTAGTCTAAGGAATTCTTCTGGCCTCAAAATGTTTCTAAACAAATTGTTGAAATCCTAACATTAGATTTTAATAAAGTAAACAGCACTTAATATTAAAATTTACTTTTCAATGATTTATTTTTAATATAAATCTTTGATATTATGCTGAAATATGTAGAATAATACAAAAGTAATAATAAAAAATTATATTAATATGCTGAAATACATAGAATACAAGAATAATATTGTTACTAATAAACATTGCACTACTAATAATATTATTCTTCTATGAAAAACTTTTTGAGAATATTTTGAAAGCATTATGTTCAGAATTAACTAGAACTATGATGGAACTATTATAGTGGGTGTTTTGTATGAAACAATTATCAGGCATCTGCAAAAAAATTAAAAATAAAGTGATTCGAGTAAAAAATAGTTCTCTTATTTTTAAACCACAATTAACAGATGAAAGTGAAAAAAAAAAACACTATCTTTCCCTTGCATGACTTTCTAATTGGTTTTTTAAAGCACAGCTTCAGTTCATAGTGCAATATACAATTTAGAAATGTTTTACATTTGCTTTTCTAAGATGGTCTTAGAAAAGTTTTAATAAACCATGTTTTAGCTTTTTCAGTGGTCAGGGGTGAGTACCATTGTTTTGTGTCTTCCCTGTAATCTCACATAGTGTTCTTAGCATTGACTACAGTTACTAATTTAGTTAATTAGAAATTATTTTTATTTTTGCAAAAAAAAGTCAAAATAGGTTATACTTTGGAGTATGTTTTCACCTTTAAGGATTTATTTATTTATTTATTTATTTTTTTGGTGGAACCAGGGATTGAATTCAGGCCCTTGTGCTTGCCAGGGAAGTGCTTATTCCACTGAGCCATCTCCCTGGCCCCTAGCTTTAAGGATTTAACGCAATCTTTTGTCTACGTTTTATGGAGCTCTTGATAAATAACCCGTCACTCTCTCTCTGTCCTCCTAGATTTCAGTGTATTTGGGGCTCTGCTCGGGCTGCTCGTGCAGCCTTCCATCCCACCGGCTTTTTCATAGGTTTGAAGTATCTTTAATTTTACTTGCATTTAATGAATGCCTAGTCCCTACCACACTTTTATCTCTGTTAATTATGATTTTTTTTTTTTAGTTTTTAACTCATAGGGACACTAAAAAGGACATTCAGTAGTTTCTTCAATTTTCTCTTGAAAATTAATTAATAATAATTTTGAGAAGTAGTGTCTTAAACATATGTTACATGTTCAGAAATACATGTTCACAGAAATATGGAAGCTAAATTGTTCCCATTATTAATTTTTTTTTGGTATTTTAAAATTTTTTTCTTGGGGATGGTTCCATTTCTAATTTGACTTTTAGCCAGATTTGAAATAAACTGTCACAAGATGGATTCTAAGAAACCATATGGAATAGAGAGTAATAAGCACACATCTTATTTAGAGGGCTGGTCCTGGAAGGATGGAAGAGGAAAGAGATGTGCAAGTAGAGGTAGAAGTGGAGTGTGATGTGGTCACCCCAAAGCATTAGCTGACTGCAGCCCCAATTCCGAGCCTCAGAAGGTCTTCTTGAGTTGTCCTCATTCAGGTCGGATGCCAGACTTAATCTCTGCGTGACCAACTCATGGGTCCTGTCAAATGCAGGAAGAACACAATTCTCCAATAAAGAGGTGGCATTTGGAAATTAGACAGTTGCCCACATGGGGTGACCGCTGGGGGCTGCACTGTGAGACTACTGGCACCTGGTTTACAGAGCCGACTGTCCTGACATCTGCATAGCAGATCGGCTGGCATTTACTAACAGCAAGCAGAGTGTGTAGACACATGGGTGTTTGGAGTCCGGCTCTTCCGAGCTGCTACACACTCACTGCTTCCCCACACAAAACCACAGAGTAGATTCTGCATTTTTACTATCATCTTTGCTTCCCTGACATTTAGATTTCTTTGCATATTTAGAAGAGCTACTAGCGATATGCTTGTTTTGGGATCTTTGGTGTTGCAAATCATGAAAACTGCAGGTGGATTCCCAGTGAGTGACGCTCACATGGTAGTGAGTTTCTGTGTTTGCTACGTGCAGTTCCCCTAAAAATATTATGGTAGATCTCAATACTTGTGTGACCTTGTTTAATTTGAATGGACAATTTTAATTAGAGTCTGCAAATTTTCTAAATGTGCCATATGGTTTGCATAAAAGATTTAGAATAGAAGATAATTTCTGCCTGTGGAATGGCTAAAAGAATGTTCTACCAGCCATCCATCAAATGATTCAGATGTAAAAGAAAAAACTGAAACAGCAGTAATTATATTTCAGCTGCATGAGATAATGCTTTCTGGACTTCGCATTTTATTTAGCATTTGTGAGTATAAAATCTTAATTAACTAAGACCTGCTTCACTTTTACTAGCAGCCTTATATAATTATGAGGAGCTATAACTGACTCTGCCATGAGTTAGATCTATTTCTTGTGCATACATTAGAACTTGTGAAATAGTATTCATTCTCCGATTTCATCCAAATGCTGAATAATTTCTTTGTGATAAACATTAAAGCTTTTATGTGAAGTTCGGATTCTGAAATGTGAGCAGTAGGTCTTGCTTGTCTATCCTTCAAGCTACTGAGGAAATTAAAGAAAACCCTAAGAAGGGACTAATGGAAACTAGGAAATAGGGTCAGCCAAAGAGATCAGCAGATTAAATTGCCTGCAAGCATGTTCACGGGTCAGGGTTTCAGTCCCCAGGGCTGCTTTGCCAAGCCCCACCCCTAGGGCTTGCTGAGATGGTGATTGAGACTGGGTGTAGTGGTGCGTGTCTGTAATCCCAGCTCTTGGCAGGTGGATCACTACACCTCCGATCTAGTAGTGAGATCCTGAAGACCCTCCCTAAAATACAAAAATAAAAAAAAAAGAAAAGAAAAAAGAGACTATGAAATATATGTATTATATATTATGTATTATACATATAATGAGCAATAAATTCACTTATCTGACAAGCAGTTTAATAGCCACCTGGTTATTTCAAATGTCTAGTTTGGGAGACACAGTATATGTGATTTTATGTATGTAGAAGGACTAGATGTGATAGCATATACTTCTAATCTCAGCTGTCTGGGTAGCAGAGGCAAAAGGATTGCAAATTGTAGTCAGCCTGTGTGACATAGCAACTTGGCAAGATCCTGTCTCAAAATAAAAAAATAGGGCTGGCAAATTGTCCATGGGACTAAGTGCCTGCTTAGGCAAGCACAAGGACCAGGGTTCGATCCCAGCACAACAGGCAACACCACCTGCCCCTGGACGCAGTGAGCCAGCAAGTGAGTCATGTACTGTGACACACACTTGTAATCCCAGTGCTAGAGAGGCTGAAAACAGGAGAATCACTACAAGTTCAAGCTGCATAGTGAGAACCTGTCCCAAATGCATTACAGTAAATAAATAAATAAAATAAAAAGGGATAAGAATATATTTCAGTCTGAAAGCTTTGGGTTTTGCCCATAGTACTAAAGAAAGAAGTGGAAGTGATTTGTTTTTTATTGTAGAAATTGTCCAGAGAAATTGAAATTCTTTCTTTAGTAACTATAAGTTTACATTTGCCCTCTTCTTTACTTAGGCTTAATCCCTGGTGTCAGTTCTAAATACACCCTTGATAATCCTTACCATTTATAAAAACAAACACATATATGCATATATATATATACATAGATATATATGAGTAATTTCTAAATATGTACTTCAGTGCAGAAAGAAGTGAGATGTGCACATCCACATCATGTCATTTGTACCCTTAAGTTCACTCATGTTGTCCCACTTAGCATTATGACCAAGACATACTTCTATCAGTACAGTCAAGTAGAACTTATTTTTTTAAATGGTTGCATAGTATTCCAGAGGCAAAAGTACTTCTTATTTAACCACGTTAAATAAAAATGCAACTAAAACACATTGAAAACACATTGCTTTGATTTATAGTAGTAAGCCAATGCATTGCCAAATTATTTTATTATATCAGTGGATGAATTTACTTTTCACATTTGCAATGCAACAAAAAAGTAGATTTAAGATAATATTGTTTTTTCTTGATTGTGTTTAACTTTGCAACTTCAAATATCATTACTGAAATATTGTAAGACTACAATGTTAATTGTAAAATAAGTGTTCTATTATATTTTAAAATTCTTTTATATCATTCTCTTCCCTATGCTCAGTTTTAATGAGGCATTGTTTTCTGTGCTTTTTTCTCTTTTCTGAGAATGCAGGTTTCTCTACAACATTATTCATAATAACAAATGTCAAGTTCTTCATAAATAGGTGCAATCCTATAAATTTAAGTGCACTTCTAAATGAAGTTTATGTATTGGGTTAAAATTTCCATTTTTGAAAAATTCATTATAAAAACCTGACCCACTACAGCAATTCTTCCAATTTCCAATCAATGTCCATTCAACCAGAGCCATAACTGCTTCATAGCTAAATTAGAGCGGCTTCTTCTAGCTGATAATGCTTCATGCAGCCCTTGAGCATCAAGTGCGAATTTCGAGAGAATCCGTCCCTAGACAGATTCAGTGTTATCAGCTTGAATCCAGACAGCTTTTGCTTTTCTCTGAATGTTACTAGCCTGTACTTTTCCATCTCTTTCATTTGTGCTGCCTTTTTCAGTCCACAAAATCATGTTCAGAACAGTAGTGGAAAAAAAGAGCATAGAGGGCTAGATGCGCGTTTTCTTGACTAAAGCACTTCAGCCCCCACAAATTCCCCTTCCTTGTTCAGTTCTCACTGAGAGCCTCATCCTCTTGTTTGCCTTCTGTCAGAAACTCTGAAATGATAAACTTGGAAATGTATTTTCCTTACACTGTCATATCAGGTGCTAACCGAATGCTTTTTTAAAAATTAGATCCATTCTCTAAAACTAAGATAAATTTAAATTTGGGTCTACTCTGCAACATTTCTTTAAATATTTTTGACGACGGCTACATATATTATTGCTACCACTGACTCCTGTGGATTGATGCAATATCTTTTGACAAGTGAGTTATTTTATTATCTTATGCTAAATAATTTAATTTCAAAGTAAATATTTTATATTTATGTATGTTAGTCATTTTAGCTAATATATCTTTCTTGCATATCTACTATGCCCAAGATCATAGGCTAAGTGCTCAGACTTCTTTACCTTTATGCCATATGAAACACTGTAATTAACATAACGTAAAGGAAAAAGAATGCTGCATTTATGATAAGAAACTGTGGCTTTAGATCCTGCTTCTATCATTTAGTAGTTATATGACCTTGGCAAAACTGCCTAAACTACCTTGGATTCAGTTTCTATGTATAACTCCAACAGGTAAGGCAATATACTTTCACAGTTTTTATGAGTGCTAAATGAGTGACAAATCAGTTTAAAGTTGATTTGTGTAAATGCTAACTATAAAAAATTAATTGTCATGTTTCCTGCCTTGAACAAGTTCAGATTTCAATAAAAATAATACAAAGTATTCACAAATAGCTAGAATGCAAGATAGAGCATTCTCTTTGCAAAGAGAAGCACTGAGAAAGTTCTATAGCAATTTTCATGGGAAGTAAATAATTTCCATGAATCATTACCTGTTTTGGAAGATAACAATTTCATCTGGGCCTGAAGATGGTAAAATTATGGTATGTGAAGAATGGAAAGACTAGCACAGATGCAGAGTACTGAACCAGGCACAGAGTTGGCCAAAACCATTTGAACAGTGATGGTTACAGTTTGGTTAGAGTCTTTAGTATCTGAAGTAGTGAGATTTGCATCTAGGATGAGAGTGACATCTGGGACAAGATTGACTTGGATGTCATGAATTTGCTTTCCAACCTATAAATACCAAAGGCATGAAAGATTTGAAATTTACCAATATAATAATAAGTTTCAGCAAAATAAACAACTTGGAATTTTAGAAGTAGGTCATGAAACTTTTTTTTTTTGTTGTTGTTTGTTTGTTTTTTGGCAAAATGGGGAATTTAACTCAGGCCCATGCACTTGCCAGGGAAGCGCTTACTCCACTGAGCCATCTCCCCAGCCCCTGGAGTTCTATTTTTTTTTTAAATTCATTTATTTATTACAGTGTCTCGCTACACATCACGGATTCTTTTTTCGCGGGGGTGGGGGGTCAGCTCAGCCCTCCCTGGGGGGAGGGGCTGGCATGGCATATGGTGCTGGGGCTCGAACCGCGGTCCCTGAGAGGCGCTTTAGACCACTGAGCTATCTTGCCAGCCCTCATGAAACTCTTTGACATGATGAACAGTTCCTTTGACAGAATAGCAGACAGACAGGTAACCTTCTAACAAATAATATTTTCTCTTCATTATTTTTTACATATTTAGGACAGGATCTACAGAGTCCTACTACATAGATTGAACTCCTGGTGATCCTCCTGTTTTCAGCACTTGGATGGCAGGCATGCACTGCCACACCTAGTCCCAATCGCTGTCTCAGTACACGCTGGGGATGGGAATCAAACCTCCGCCACTGTGTTCTGCCTAAGCAGGCACTTTAGTCTGCTGAGCTATCTGGCTGGTCCCTCTAATCATGTAATATCAGCGACTTGAAGGATGCCATCATTCAGTCAGCAGAGGGAATGACAGTGAGGCAATGGTTATTGTTGCACCACTGGACTTTGGTGCTTGACAGATAAGAGAATGAGGAAAATGAAATACAGCAGAGAAGCACCAATGCAGGATAAGAGGAAGACATGGGCCCAGTGCTTGCTGGCATTGTGGAGCCAGGAAGATGGCAGTGAAATTAGGGAGGGTGTGCATTCCATGGGGCTCAACTTGATCCCATAGGGAGCTCATAGGATGAAGGGTGAAAATAAGGCTTTCTGTGACAGAAAAAGAAGAGAAAGTTCTCATTATTTAGGTTGAGAGTCATGCAAGAAAAAGAAGAGAGGGGCCAGGGAGATGGTTCGATAGTTCAATCCCAAGTTCCACACAAAAAGAAGCAGAAGCAGAAGCAGAAGCAGGAAGGAGGAGGAGGAGGAGGAGGAGGAGGAGAAGGAGAATGAAGAAGAAGAAGAAGAAGAAGAAGAAGAAGAAGAAGAAGAAGAAGAAGAAGAAGAAGAAGAAGAAGAAGAAGAAGAAAAGAGGAAGAAGAAGAGAAGCTTTTAAAACTGAGGAGTGTAGAGTGACCTTGAAACATTCAGTTCTCAGTGTAAATTGAGTATGCGCATCCGTTTGTTCTAAAAGCAGGAAGAAATTTGTTGTTAAAGCAGATAAAATAAAAACATTCATTTCATATAGCTTCTTCCTCTTTTCCATGCCCTCCTCCCCTTATTCCTTCCATCCCTCCTCCACCCCCTTCTCTTCTATTGTACTATTTTTCACTTCATCTTGTGGTCCTTGAACATATGGACATTTCAGCTAGTATATGAAGTGTGGATATTCACAGTACATGAGAGCCCAGATTGGCTTTCTCCTGTAACAAGGAAGTCAGTCTCCAGTTCCTCTATGCTTTGCCCCACCCACAATAGGTGGACAACCCCCACTTATTGAAACCTCTGTGCTGAGACTCATAGCAGTAGATTGACTGTGGGTTGGGGGAATCACCACCCTGCTGTATCACCTTTCTAATATGCCATTATGTTCCCGTCTTGACGTAGTGCTGGCCCCATCATAATTTTCCATGATACCACAGGGAAACCTCTATTCCCTTACCCACCCAAGTGTGGCATGGCCCCACACGGGACTGGAGGCCACAGGGGCCAGCAGTGTTTCCTGGTAGGCAGAGGGCAGGATCCCAGCAGCCATGACTAGAGGAGGACTTCTTTGAGATCGAACCAGTCATGAGTTGAGAATCAGAGCCACAGGCACCCTCTCCCTTGTTCACCTTGTTCACCATATGCAAATTCAAAGCTAAAATTATTACCTGTGGTGAGCATATGACCCTAAGCTTGGAGTCCTTCTAAATTAGGTTCCTTTGCAGTGCAGTGGTCATTGACTCATGAAACCAGAATTAAACAGAGGTGGAGGGTAGTATTTGGATGGAAAAGGATACAAAAGGAGCTTTGACTATAGCCTTTTTACAGTTTTTGTTTTGTTTTGTGGCTATGGGAATTGAATCCATGGCCTTTATACTGGGCTGTGTCCCAGTCCTTTTTTTTTTTTTTTTTTTTTTTCATTTTGAGAGAGTCTTAGTCATGAAGCTGCTCAAACTCCTGACCCTCCTGTCTAGGTCTCCCAGAACACTGGAATCAGAACTGTGTGTTACCACACCTGACACTCTGAAGGATTTGATAGGAAATGAACATGAGAAGAATGGCAGATACTAATTTAATAATTCCATTTCTGCTTACTGCCTTTGGAAGTAAAGAAAGGTCAGTGAATAGTAGAGCCACATTATGATTTTCGTGAGTCCAGAGCACTTTTCACCTTAATGGATGGTTTGTTTTATAATCATAAATTCAAAATATATGTTTACAACTCCCTTGATATAAAGATAACTATATTAAATTATACCTGTACATTAGAATATTTTCTTGAACCTAAGACATTAAGAGCCACAAGTTGGCTTCTGCAAGCATTGTAGTTCTTAGCCAGAGCACTAAATAGGTAAATTACTATGGTGAAGGATGAGCATCATTCAGAACTGGCCTCTTTGATATGGGCAAGACCAAGGGAGAAGAATTTTCAAGACCGCTGAAAATACCAAGACGCTCTGGCTAGGTTCAGAGGGTAAGGTACATCCTGAGGGCAAGAGTAAGTGTTAGGCATCAGGAGCCACAAGCAAAGGGGAAATTAGACCAAATAAACATGGGTGATAAAAAAAAACTAGAACTTGAGATCAGACTAGGAAAGAGACTCAGTGTGTTAAAACTTTCCAAAAATGAAAAGGTTCCATGTTTCAGAAAAGAGTTAAAGGCCACATGACTTTTGTTTTTCTGTTTAATTTTATCCATTTCCTTTTCTAGGTATGTGACATATTTAGTCATCAGTAAATAATGCTGGAGGAAATCAGTTACAGAGATAAATGCTTTAGATGATTCTTAAGTTTTAAAAAAGACCTCTAAATTATTCTCCATAATTTCTAATTTATTTCATTGAATTAAACAGAATAAATTTGGAACAGGAATATCATTTTACTGTAGTTGGGATAATTTAAAATTGCAACAGTTTTTGTGACCAGTACTTTCAGGGTTTGGAACCTAGGCAAACTGTATTTAACTTACACTTGTGCTGCCTTTTTTTTTTTTTTTTTGACATAACTTTAAGTAATACAGTGTCAGATTATATATGAACTATTTTATAATAATAGAAGTCACTTTTAACTGCAGGTTAAGTGACTACATTAAAAGGGAATACAATTATTCTAATGGATTTCTAATTAAATGCTTAAATCCTAGCTAGTGTAAAGGTGCACTTTAAATTAAATTGATCTTTCCTGGAGGTTTGGTTGAAAAATGTCGAAATAAAAAAGTAAATGAAAGTCTGGTTTTAATTTTTAGAAACTTCAAGGAAGGAAAGGTGTAGAGAAAGAAAAAGAAAATGTAATTAAATAATGAGTGAAAAATATGAGCACATGTTTCACCATCAAGGGGAACTATATGTCAGATCCTGTCTCAAAATAAAAGGAGCATATCATTAAATAATAATGAGTGAAAAACATACACAAACATTTGCCATAAAGCAAGTGTAATTTTTACTATATAGGTTCAGGGTCTCACTGTGCAGCTCAGACTCATGGTGATCCTCCTGCTTCAGCCTCCCCAGCGTTAGGATTACAGGTGTGTGCCACCAGTCCCAGTCTCTGTGGCCTGCCCAGCGCCTCCAAGATTGGGACCAGCATGGGATGTGGTGTCCGGGATCCAATACTTCCTTAGGCCCTGCGCTTGCCTAAGCAGACGTTTAGTCCACTGAGCTATCGCACCATCCCAACAGATATAATTTTTGAGCCAACCAAAAATATTTATTCTTAATAACAATAAATTATAAATTTAAAATGGTACTAATTGTAATGAAAAAGTAGCAAACTGTTGGAGTTTTATTTGTATGATCTTATACTACTTTCTAAAATATTTTCGCTGGTGGAAAAATATGTAATTAAGAATTTTTTCCTCTTCAAATGTTTTGTGAGTGATTATGTTATGTAAATACAAAGAACAAGGGGAGGGAAAGGAAGCCACAGCAGGAGAGAAAGGCTTAGAGGGATAGTGAGCTCCTACTGCTGAAAGTGTTTAATCAGTGTGTGAATAGCCATTTGTTAAAAATGTTAAAGAAAGGACTCCTATAGTGTGTTGGAGTCAAGAGTTTATCTTTTTTAAGATCTTTTCAAATTCTACAATGGATAAATCAGTGACTCCTGATTAGTGATCACTTAGTTGAAAAGAGAGGAGTTAGCGTTATAAAAAAAAAAAAAGTTAGCGTTATAGAATATGCGTTTCCCCAAAAATCTAAAGCAAACTGAAGATTTCATAATCTGCATAAAACATAATTTTAGAAATCCTTTTGACTTTGTCATTGAATCTAAGTGCACAGTAAATGCATTAAATAAAGGAATAAAATACTTAGTCTTAAATTACCTGGGAGCCTTGAACCTATAAATTACTTTAAATCCTAGATTTAAGATATCTACTTGTCAAAGGGTGGTTCTTTGGAGTACAATATCTGAATACCTGGAGCATTTGCTATAACTGTGATTTGCTAAACAAAATATCTCAGGAAGCTGAGTTCTGGGAATCCTCATCTTAAACAAATCCCACACGTTACAGTACTGAAACTCAAAATACGATCCAGGTCCAACAGCAGTGGTATCATGTGGAGTTTACTAGAAATGAAGAATATTGAGCCCCACTCCTTAGCTACAGAATCAGATACTTCATTTTAACAAAGGTTTTAAATGGCTTGTATGTGTTTTAAGTCTGAGAAGTCCTGATCAGATAGCATCTAAGGAATGCCCAAAATGAACTGGTCTAGTTTGAGGCACTTAGTTAACCAGTATTTACATGTAAGAAATATTTATTGAAATCGAGTACTATAGCAGCCACTGTTAGATGCACATGAAGGATAGCACCTGCTGCCAGGAAATCAGTAATTATGACATTATTTGATAAACGCAGTATTAGAGACCTGTTCAATGATCTATGCTGTATTATTGGAGCCACTCAAATAAGCTTGCATCGACTTTTATGCTGTCACCGTATTTTAAAAGATATCACCAGAAAGAGAGTAAACAGAGAGGTACATGCCAGGCAGGAGAGCTCTGTCCTCTCTTGGGAAGGGAATGAAACATACAGAGAAACTGCAAGTAGCAGCCAGAACACCCGCAGTCGGTGTCAGGTTAGTGGGATCCAGGTGAGCTGCTGACGTGTGAAAGTGGACTGCTAGATTGAATCCCTTAGACTTCATTTCACTTCTCTGCAATATCAGGCTTCTTTTTGTGTCCAGCTCATAACATGATTTGGGGGTTTCAATGGATAATATATTTTCAGTGCATATGAATTTATCTGGTAGTTATGCAGCACCAAACGCAGTATCAACATAAATATATATTGGAATGATAGAAAATAAGAAAATAAATTTTAAAAAGAAATAGTTGTCATCTATATGAACCACTGGTGAACTTCACAGAAGACCTGAAGCACTTTTCACACCCTATTAACAAATTCTGAGACAAAATGAGAAGTTCAGAGAACACAGAGATCTGTAGGACAGTGAAGGGGACGGGGAGCTAGAAGGAGCCCAGAGGAAGCGGAGAGAGTGGAGTGCAGGAAGTTTAGGAGATGTTCATGCCCAAGAAGTACAGAAAGTTCAAACATTTTTACCAATGGTTGGTGATGAAGAGTTGTAATACAATGATGACAAGAGAATGACGTTACATTTATGCTGCCTTTCCTAAGATCATTTTCAAATAATGTCTTGAAGGGCTGGCTTAAAGTGCCTGCCAGCAAGCACGGGGCCCGGGGGTTCGATCCCCAGGCCTGCCTTGCAGGCCCCACTCCCCCCATGGCACTCTAAGGGGATGACTGACACGGGGAGTGGTGGCGCTCACCTGTAATCCCACCAGCTCTTGGGAGGCTGTCAACAGGCAGATCACTATGAGTCGGATCTAGTAGTGAGACCCTGACCACCCTGTAGGCCCTTCCCTAAAATACAGAAAAAAAAATTAATCTCTAAATAACCAAGCAACAGTGTATTAAGGAAGAAATGCAAAAGAAGGAACTGTTCTGCAGTTCTTGAAAGAAATCAAAAATGTAATTTGGGAAGGATTTAGGAAAGGGGACATGAAAGAAAATTACAGGATCTGCTGATGTCAAACCTCTGATAAGTTGAATTAAATTCTAACCATAGGTGGATTTATAAGTCTGAATACTTCCTAGATTTCTGGTACAAAACCACATTCCACATCTACTTTGTATTTCCCTTTCTCCAGACTTGGAATTGGTTATTTCTCTAAGGCTTTTATTTTCTCTGATGAAGAAAATACTTAAAAGCAAAGCCCTAGTTGGGGGTGTAGAGGAGTCAGCCACAGAAACCTGCACATCCTGAGTGAGAACTGGGGTTCAGTGCCTACTGCAGCTCACAAAAGACATAAAACTAGCCCTGGTGCTCATAGCTTTTGCAGGGGATAGAAATGAGAAATATATAAAATAGCTATTAATATAACATATTGATGATATATGATTTATATTACTATAAATCATGTATTGATTTATGGTACATAATATTATTACTTTCAATCTTTTAAAGCACTTCTACATTGAATTATAATTCTTTGGGTATGATAATGGTAAGGTTACCATCTTGTAAAAAGGTTCTTTCCTAAAAGTAAATGTTAAACCATTTCCATTATGCTTGAAATTTATTTTTAAACATTTCTACAAAAATAATTTAAATAACATGATAGACAGATGTTTAATTGATTTATTGGTGAAAACAGTAGGATTTGTGCATCTATATGAGGACCATACAGTTTCCAAAGTGCTCATGTAATAAATGGACATTGGGCCTGTTTTCTAAGCTGGACTAGGAAACTTCACAATGCATGAAACATTGGAATGATAGTGTCTCCTTTCATTATTGAAGAACTATTAACTATGGATTAAAAACTTCCTGTATTATGTATCAATTATTAAAAACAAGGCTGAAAACTATTAAAGTGTTTCAAGAAACTAATTATATTTTTGAGCCAAGCTCAATATTTGGAGGGATATAAAACTATCCAGCACTCAAAAAGATAAAATTCACTGTCTGTAACGGAGCCAGAAGTTCATAATCAAAGAGGTGTGAAGATATTCTCTATCTCTTAAGTCATAAGGAGGAAGAACTTAATCAATCAAAAATGAAGTGAGTCGGACTAGGGATGTCGCTGAGTGGCACAGTGCCTGCCTGGCAAGTGCCAGGTCCTAGTTTGACTTCCAGTGAAAAAAAGAAAAAGAAGTAATTGAGATGTTTTTGAATCTGAAAGTTAAGGGAAAACACTGAGATTTGACTGATTTCTTTGAATCTGAAAATAGAAATGCTGACACTCTTTACAAAAAAAAAAGAAAGAAAGAAAATTCTGGTTGCTTTGCATTCCTAGATTTCTGGTACAGAACCCTAAAATACAGAAAAATCTATCATTTTACCTGGTCAAGAAAAAAATTAAGGGAAGGCAACCTGAAGTGAATCCTATTCCTCAAATAACATGAATTGTACACACTTATTAGGCTGAAAAACCTAATAAGTATATTTTGCAAAAGCAGAGACTAAAATTAGTAATATTTGAATAAAAGATAACAAATAGTATATCAGAAGAAGACAAAGAGTAAGGAGAGACACAGAAAGTAGACTGTATTCCCAGTAGAAATAATGAAGCATTTTTTAAAAAAAGATGTAAGATGAAAGCTTAATAGTTACATTCAAAGCACGAGTTCAAGAACTATATTTGAAGTGGCGCAGGAGAACGTGTGCCAGTGTCTCATAGTGTCATGCTTTCCTCCAGTTTGTAACCTCACTGCCACTGGTTATATGTCATATGCCAGCAGGAAAAACCTTCGGTGAGAAATGCCATGAAATGTAAAATGATATCAGTGATACTGAGAACCACATTTCCTTATTTATCTGCTTAGAGACCCAGAAAATATTTTTGAACAAAAATACTGTATAAAAATGTAAAATATTTATGAGTAAAATTTTGTCAAAAGGCTGACCATTATTATAGCGTGTGCACTGCAGCAGCCACACTTCTGTCCAAGTTTATCATCTGACACCTGAAGCCTTAGCGGATACAATTAGAAAATAGATTAAACATCTGCTAAGGGAAATGGGGGAGAGATATTCTTTAAAAATTAATCTGGTAACAGTTTATATTAGGAGATCTATCATGCAGCTACTCTTATTTTCCCATGAACACAGCAAGAATTATTAAACCACTAAAAATAATAAGCACAAACACTTTCTTTAAAAGGAGTATTGGTGAAATTCAAAATTGTCTGATATTTGATTAGAATCAGGATACCATTGTGTCACTAATAAGACTGGTATAAGGTGTTTGCCTTGGAATCTTCAACTCTGAAATTCGTAGCAATCTCATATCAACAAGGGCAAAAGAAGAGGCAAAGTGCCCTGTATCAATGCAACACAGGATGGCTCCTTTCCGTTACCTCTTTCTTTTTTTTTTTCAGGTTGTCTAGAGTATAGAATCTTTAGTCACAAAAGAGTTGATGGATAGGCTTGACAGTCATAATAAAATACACCTGATCTCTCGTAGCATTTGGGAGCCCCCAGAATAGTTTTCAAGGTATGCAGTTATGAAAATGTGAACATTCAGTATAAACATGAATAATGACCCAGAGATATTCTGAGAAAAACAATTCCTATTTCATAAAAATACAGAGGAGACAGACAAATAATTTGTTTTATGTCAGAAAAATGGAATGAGAGACGTATTACTTTAATGATTGCGGTGGTTGATACATTGTGTCAACTTTAGGGGTCAGAAGATTAGCTAGATCAGCTCAGCTGCTCAGTGCTCCGGAGCATGGAAGCTCCACCCTCTCTAGAGTGACTCAGCCCTTAAAGGGTATTTAAAGGGGTTGAGGAAGGCTTCTGAGCACCACTTCCTCAGAGGAACTACCGTCCTTGCAGTCAGCGTGGAAGGAAGCGAGAGGCTTGATGGACGCAGCAGCTGCTGCTCCTTCCTCTGCGCTTTGCTGTTTTTCGCTGCCATGAATTGATGCCCTCTGCCATGTTCCAGTCTGCCTTGGAGCCGGGGGAGTATGGACTGAAACCTCCACAAACTCTGAGCTAAATAAACCTTTCCTTCCTTCATTTTGGATGTCAGTTATTTTGTCCTCGCAATGAGAGAAATGTTAACTGAGAATATGATATTACAGATATCCCAGGATTGTAGACTGCATGGGTTAATAAAGATTCATTTGGTTGCAACTGAAAGAAATCTACCTCACACCAACTTACCTTGCTTTTCTTATTGTAGTACATGAAGTACATGAATGAAAAATCTAGATGTAGCCCAGCTTTCAGATACAGTTGCATTCAGACATTTAAACACTGACTTTGAGAAGAATGTGCCTGTGTCCTGATTCCACGTTTTGCTGAGTTGTCAATATTCTTAGACAGCCTCTACCATTGTGTAAAATACATCCTCTGGACCAGTGGTGGTGAATCTACGGCACACGTGCAACAGTGGGCTGTTTGTGTCGTTGAACAATCTAAAAGGTTCACCATCACTGCCCTAGATTCTGCAAGCTTTCATTTTCTTCATGATTAGTGATTCCACAGAAGAGATCTTGTTTCTTTCCTAAGAGCTTTAAATAAGTGTCATTTCCTGGGATCCTGATCCATTTGGCTTGTGTCACATTATTTTTCTTCATCTATTCATTATGAATAAGGTAACAAAGTCCTCACCTTGTCCCAGCCAGGTGTCCTGGGTCCAATTTATGTCTTGGTGGTACTGATCATGGAGCTTGGAAACAGTTCCCATGTTATCCTGTCTCACACGAAAGTAACCTATCCCTTTAGCCAAGATAAAATAAGAGGAGTAAAGTGTTGTGCAGTTAGAATGGCTACTACAGTCTTTCAAGATCAAAACTGAGTTATAATTATTGTAGTTTCTGTCAAACATCCATGCATGGAATAAATCGTAAGATTTAGGGATGCTATAAAAAGATCCAGTTTGGTTTAATTCACTTGCTTATTTTCTTTGGGATGTGGGGTGCAGTTCACTGTGAGGGAAATGATCAAAGGAGGAAAGCAGGCTCCTTTCTGAACTCCTTTCCTTAATTTTACCTCCTTGTTGGTATATCTTTATCCAGCACACCTAGCTGCCCAGTTACCTAGATCTGCATGAAGCCCCCAGGGTGATCCTCCTTTTTCTTTTTATCTTTCTCTCTTTCATTTCCACTAAATGTTTTCATCTTTCTGTGATTCTCAGATATGTAGTGATAAAGACCAAACAAAATCAGCCATTCTGAAATGAAAATGCCAACCAAATATTCCCTTATTGCAAGAGTTTTCCTGTTGACTCTTATTCTCAGGGACAATGAGATTTGGGCTTGGCCTCTCTTACAGTTTGTGCCTAGTTGTCCCCCCAAATCCTGATGCAGTCACTGAGGTAGGCTTCACGGGTTTGTAATTACTTCATGACCCACTTCTGGGATTATGATTGTGGGCGCTGCACCCGCCCTAGGGTGAATAGCCTGAATATAATGCAAAGAGGGGAGAGAAGCTTGCTAACTGCTGCAGCCAGGACTCCTCTCTTTGCTTTTTGTTATTTTCTGCCACCATGAACTGCTGCGCTCTGCCATGTGCTACCCTGCCTTGGAGCCAGCTAAGTGTGAGCTAAATAAGTATGTCCATACTTGATTTTGGGTGCCGGGTATTTTTGTGCCACTGAGAAAAAAGTGAGACAGCATTTTCCTCAATATTTTTCTGTCTGTTATAGAAGAACCCAGGGGGGGGAAATGAACCTTCAAGCAATGAGATCCTTCCCACTTGAGACTCCCTAAAGTTAGATATTCAAGGACCTTGGATCTAGCTTATTATCCAAGAGACATTGTAGCAGAAAGACCTTGTAACTTCCTAAGCCATTTCCCCTGATTCTTTACAACATCCGTTTTTCTTGACTGTCAGCTGTATGGATAGCTGTTGATTCCCTTATACAAAGACTGTCCTTGAGCTGCTAGATGCTACTGGATTCAGTCCCCTGCCTTGTCTCACGTTTCCTTCTAAATTTCCTTTGTATCAGTTTAGCTGCCAATTTCTCTGTCAATTTGGCTGCTCATCACTTACCTGTTTTTAAAATTTGTTTAATAATTATTTATTATGCAATTAAACTAGGGTCAAGTGCTAGAAACAAAATGATGAGCAAAGACGACATCACCTCCCTCTCTGCCTCGCAGACCTAACAAAATTAACACAGTTGATGTCCTAGATTGTAGAGTTGTGTCCTTGTTGATTTTTAATATTGCATGAAATCACATCAGCCTGATATTTTTACCTTCTTCCTTTTTGAGCTGACACAAAGGATAAGACTGGCAGACCAGACACACACAGATCAGTGTCTGATCTACCACCCATGGTTTATTAATAATTCCAAGGCCGCAGGCAATCAACAGGCATCAGCAGCATATGGAGAAGACAGAAAAAATACTCTGTGACTCCTGGGTCCCTCTGTTCTGTAACAGACATGTTCTCTGTAGTCCAGAGCAGTAAATAACTGTATGCGTTTTCTACCCTATATACTGTCAAGAACTACGTAGGGTCTGGGGTTTCTCCCCATTTTTATGGCAATGAATTGAGCTGTTACTGTTTCGTGGATGCTATCAGAAGCTGTTGATAGTCAGCATCCAGATTACATTTTGGTGTCAGTTCCTTATGTCTCCCCAAGAGCCACAGTAGTGTCAGAAAAGGCTCAGTATGGATACCTCTCTCTTGAATGGGTTACCTTCTGTTTGGAAATAGTGGGCTTCAGGAATTCAGCCCTTTAAATTTATTCAAGACAAGCCTGCACTTTTTTGTTTTTAGAGAGGAAAGATGTCAACTCATCTCTCTGTGCAAATACAGCCCTAAAATATGACTAAGGTGACCAGGGTTACACATTTTATCCAATAGGAATGTGTACAGACTGCTGCAGATTCTCTTCCAATATGCACTTTCTGATTTAACACATTGTGGCTCTAGAGTCTCAATAATTTGAGAACCCCATTTTATATATTTAAATAACTATCAGACCCTCTGCATAAATATTTAAATCTCTCCAGTTGTCAGCCTCCCTTAATACCACAACTTCCTGATAAAATACAATCCCTTTCAAATGTCCAAATTACTCCAAGGTTGATCTTAACTCTATCCCCGCCTTTTAGGTTCCACTGTTAGCATAACCCACTGGAATCAGGGGCCAATCCAGCTACTCCATTAGACAGGTTTCTATGTCTTCCCTTATCCTTTCACAAATAAGGGTAATATCATCATATACAAATCAAATGTTTCTAGTATTTTGAATAGTAGATGAAGATGATATGTAAGTACTTAAAAGAACAGATGACACCTACTATATTCATAATTGTTAGATGGAAGTGTTATGGTTGGCGTCTTCCTTATCAGTGTCATCATTGGAATTTTTCTTTCTAAAACTGATGGGTACTTTAAAATTTGTTCTAGGGGCTGAGGAGATAGCTCAGTGGAATAAGCTCTTCCCTAGTAAGTGCAAGGGCCTGAGTTCAATCCCTGGTTCTGCCAAAAAAAAAAAAAAAAAAAAAAAAAATCTTTCTATTTATACCCATATGGAACACTTTTTACCCTTTGAAAACAGCCCTTCCATGATTTCCAGGATCTTTTGATCATTTCTTTCTACTTCTTTACGCTTCCCTGTTGGTTAGCTTTGTGCCTCCACTTGCCCTTAAGGTTGAATGCACATGAATTAGTCCATGTTTGTACTGTCATCTTTTCTCTTGCTTACTGATATAGCCCGCTCATGTGGTTTGAACTGATGTGTATTATGGGGCTGACCCAGTACACACTGGCAAAAGTGTACAGAATATCCCTTTTGTCACGTACTGAGGCACTGTAGTGACCTACTGTGGAACTCAGCAGGGCTCTTGCTCTCATGAGGTAAAGTTACAAACAGAAAATTCAGAGAGCACAATATGCATATGAATCTGTATTTTTTAAAAGAAAATCTGCAGCCCAGGCTGATCTTGAACTCACAATGATCTTCCTGCCTCACCCTGCCACTTGCTGGGATTACAGGTGTGTGCCACCGCACCCAGACTGACTCCGTTTTCATGAAAATGTATATTTTCCTCTGTCTTTAGCTTGTGACAACTCCTTTAAATTTACTGTTTCTTATTACTCTCCTCTCCAAAGTCCACTCTACCTTTTTCCACAATGAAGTGGCTTTTGCTGAGGTACTACAGTGGTACTGCTTAGTGAATATCTGACCTAGAAAACTAATACATTTTTTACAGTAAGAGCAGAACTTAGGGAAATAATGATATCCACACAAAATTAGAAGTTAGTCAGTGAAGGTTCTTGTTCCACTCTCTGTGTCTCTTAGCTCTGTCCTGCATTTGGCTTTATCTTTAGTTTAACTTCATGCATAGAAGCAAAGTGAGTCCTGCAAAATGCTTTGTGTCTGCACATTACACTATGCAGAGTAAGAGGTCATCGATGTCTTGGATTTTTCTGACCCCTATATTGAACTTCATGCTAATTGAATGATATATGAATTAATGCACTCTTTATGAGAAAGTCATGTGCCAAAGCGGGCATAACCTAATCCAGTCACCAAGCCAAATACAGTTGAGACTGTGCCAAATAAAGTTACCTGGGTTTGAGAGGGGGTGGTACCCATGAATCTCACATAATCTACCTGATTGCTTTAAAATAAAAATCTAGAGATTATTTAAAATGAAAGAATGAGGAAAATGGGTTGATCTCCACCAGCCACTAGTCAGTATGTGCTATAGACACAGTTTAAACTTGTTTATTAGTAAATTTTAGAATGACTTTGCACCCTGGAGTTTTAAATCTACTTGCCAATAATCATAAACAAAAGTGGAATATGTGCTGAAAGGATAAGGAGAGAATCAAGAGTGAAAAGGCCCAGTTCTGATAAATCAAAGGAGTAGATGTGGGACAAGAGACAGGAGGCTGTGAGCTGTTCTCAGACTACCTGATCATCCATTCATCCATCCATCCATCCATCCATTCATTCATCATTTATCAAGTGTCTACTTCATGCACTCAAATACTAAGGTAGAACATTTGATCTTTAGATATATAATTTTGACACTTGTGAAAGAATTGTAAGTAAAAGGCAGCAGTTTTAATATGCAGAGTGATTACCAGATAGTAAAAGTAAGATCAAATGGAAACCTAGCAGTGTTTTTGCTTCAATATTTTTCCCAAACCTAACACATCTACACTACAATTTTCAGCATAAAGCACCCTAGTAACTCTTATCTTCAGTCAACATGTTTCTGGGAACCATATATTAAAAAGCAAATGGAATAATAATTTTTCTCACTCTGGTTTCAAGTAGTCACAAAATCTAACAAAAATAATATGAAGCAATTTTGGTTGGTTGGTAACGAAAGTGGATCACTGTTGTCTCACGGAGCTTTTATGTGAAAAATACATTTGATAATAATTTGAATTCTTTTAAGCTATTATGTTCTGTGACCATCTGGGGAAATGGTTTGGAGGACAAATACAGCAGAAAGGACATTAAAAGGAAAAATAATAGACATAGTTGATTATTTTTGACAGTCTTTTATAGTATGAAATCCTGAATCCGCATCACAGTGATAATGCTGAAAAACTTCTAATCACTTTATCTTTATTCCCAGTAATGTCCTGGAGTTCCAATTCTAAGAGCAGGGCTATCTGTAGGCTTCTTACATGAAGATATAATTTAGAGAAGTTTTTGAGAAATTATTTCTTCACATGAAGTATACTTGATAATAACATTTTAATGTAATATTGACATTTCTGGTTTTTAAGTCTGTTGGGCAGAATCCTGATGGAAAAGAAAATCATTTGTGACAGCTTCAGTATGAGTGCCTAATATCATGGCAATTGAACCCGGTTTTTTCCTACTTCATAGATATTCCATCTGGAAAGAGATTTCCTTCATGTTTTACAGAAGTAAGTCATTTCTTATAAGAGATAATATTAAGCCTGTCTTAAACTTATTGTTAGAGTGAATATTGTGGAAAAAGCTGACAATTCATTTTAGAAATTGTCAATAATTTAAAAATACTTTATAATTTAATTTACTCTAATATGCATGTTTGCATGTAGCTAAGTATTTTGGTATGAGTATTGATTTTAGACATCTGAGCTGTATTAGTCTAATTTTATTAAAGGGCTGAGAATTTAAGCCAAAGCATAGCTGTTGTGATCTAAGTAATATTTATGGCTAACCACAGAGTCTTGCTACTAGGAATATAATTCATAAGCCAATAATATCAAAGTCCCCCCCCCCGCCTAGTTGGAAATACAGGTCTCACCCCTTACCTCTAGGTTTACAGAATCAGCATTTGCATTTCTCACATAGCCTCTAGATAATTAAAGTTCTAAGTACCCGAGGTAATGTTGGCTCTGAGCACACAATGCAATCACTTAGGGTTATTTTTAGATTATTTTTACTCCAAGATATGTTTTTAAAAGCCAATTAAGTCATTTTAGAATGGAAGCCTGGAATCAGTATTTTAAAATGCTAACCAAATGACCCCAATGCACTGTCAAGCTTGGAAACTGTTGGTCACACAAAGCACAAGCAATATGTAAACTCAGTATATTCTGGAAGAGAAAAAGAAAGAAAATTTTAAAAAATTACCTCATATTTGGGGCCACTCTATATATGACCCTTTTTTTAACTTTTAATAAATTTGCTTTGCTACTGTGTGAACACTACCTATTATGTCTCCCCTGCATTATATTGTATAGCAAGAAGAGGAACACTACTGTCCAAGTTAATTAAAACAGATGCTCTGTTGATTTTGTATTTCTAAGCTGCTCCTTTGACCAACCTTATTACAGATTCAAATGTTGAATTTCAAACCCTGTTCATATGCCAAGCCCTGTGCCTTTGCATACCCTGTTCTTCCAGTACTCACTTCCCTTCATTTTCCCTCAAACATTCTCTTCTCACCATAACCCAAATGCACTTCCTCCCCCTGAATTCCCATGTTGCTCACTACTCCTGTGAGAAACTCTCTCTTATTATTTTGTCTTTTAACTAACTCTCCCAATCAGTTGAATAAAAGTATTTGTTTCATTTCTGTAGACATTCTCAAGAATTAACAATCAACACCAAAATCTTATGCAAGAATAGGAAAAAATATGTCATATATAGTCCATTATTTTATCAATTATGAGTCTAGGAAAATAAGCCTTGGGTTTATTTCACTGGGACAAATGCCTATGAAAAACAATTTTAAGGAGCAAAGATATATTTTGGTTTATG